>JARHVA010006773.1:660000-685000 GCA_037957365.1 Torreya grandis
TCGACATCTTTTCCCATGTTTTAGATTACATATGGCAGATTACTACTAATAAGTGTTTCTCTTCTTACTTTTCAAAAACTACATTAATATTATACAATGGATTGAACTAATGATTAGTTATTTTTCTGATTTAGATGGTGTATTTGGATATATGGTGATTTATTAGATAGTTTTTATGTTTTCATTCATGGTATATTATGATTTAAGGACATTTTAACATGTATTTTGATATACTATATTGTTTCTTATTGGAATCTTATGTTGATTTTATTTTATTTATAGATTTAATTTGTCATACAATGACTCACTTGATGTATATGCATTTTGAGTATTTTTGTTATCTTATTATAAAGTCAAACTAACTACTATGTTATTTGACTGAGGTGTTTGAAGGAATGTCTCACCCTTATTGATTGGAATAGAGGGAAAGCATCATAAGGGAGGACAATGAATATATTGATAATGGGGATAAAAAGAATGAAACCAAACATACAAACACTTACACTTTTCCATGTTGAGATGAATTAGTGTTGATGTTTATTTATGAATTTGTTGTGTGCTTGATTTAAATTATATTTTATTATGGCTAATATTTCATGTTTTGCATTGATTATAGTTTGTATACTTACTTTAATATGGACTAACTAGTTGAACATGGATTTTTTTGTTAATGTTATTTATGAAACTTACTATACATATTTCCAATAAGAACCTCTATGAAACTAGTGTGAAGGTTAAATTATGGTTTTTTGAGTTATGAATGGAAATGGATCTAATTTATTCTTTATAAATCTATAAAACATAGAATGTTATTTAACCCATTTCACTGTATCTAAATATGCAAGGGTTTTTTGGACCTAATATTACCCATTTTTGGTGGCATAAGGAATATGGTAAAAAATACACCCAAGCAAATTTCATATTGTACAGTCTTAAAAAAAAAGTAAAATGGTTTGGAGGGTTTTAGTTGGATAATAATTAGGTTTTGGCACAAATTATTTCCATGCATAGTTTGAACCCAAAAAATATGGTTATCTTGAAGTCTTTGGAGTAAATTAGGAATTTTCCTATCATGGTGGTTTTGACTTAAACATTTAATAAAACATTGAGTTTTTAGGGTTTGACATGTAGACATCACTCTACGACAATCATAGTGGAACTTTGAGCTAATTATATAAAAGATGGACATGCATTTAGATGGAATTTAGGTCATGTGAGAAAGAACTTATAGACTTTTAGGAGAAACTTGAGGGAATGAAAAATGTGGAAAATACAAATAAAATAGAATAAGAGGGAAAGAGGAAAGATTTTGACATATGAGGAAAATAACTAGGGAGCATTTTAAAGAAAAAAAGGACTTCCATATATGCATTTGAGCGATGACCATTGCTAGTATCTAGGCAAGTGGTGTATTTTAATTTCAAATACATAGAAAAATATTATGGATTATATTTGACTATATGTATATCATATGTGTTTTTATTTTCATTTATAAGTAGTAAGTATAACACCCCTTTTTCCCCGGTTTAAGATTCAAGATTATTTTTAATGCATATGATAGTAGTTACTTGGACATTTAGGGCCAACCTACCTATCCAAATAGAAAAGGAGTTATAAGGTTTTATTTTGGCTAAATAAAATTAGGTCACACTTATGGACCTAGGGATTTAACATGTTTCCATCTATAGGCCCATAATATTGAATATATAGCAGTCATATAAATATATAGATGTTTGTGGAGAATGGGTACTTTCCTACCTCCTATTAAAAAATATTGTAAGTCGACTCACTTGTGTGTAAGTTTGAAAATAGAATATTATTATTTTATAGTTATGGTAAGGTTATATAAATGGTTTGAATTTACTTTATAGTCACGTGTAACATGTTTTGATTTTCTTTTCTTGACTTGTTTGATTTATATGTGGTAGTGGTGCTTATAAATAGAAAACATTCCTTACATCTATCCAATGAGAACCTCAAAGTTATAATGGAATAAATATAAGTATATAATATGATGAAGATGTTATTGATATATACATAAATGCATAAATTTGTAGGTGCATGTTTTATTAAGGATGTTACAACATCTAAAAATTAGGTAGTGGTAGGAGCATATTTATGTATTTTATGAAATTTTTGGTATCGTCTATATCTATACATACTTTTATAATGAGATATAAGTATGTATTTGATTTTTGGTAGTCTCTTTAACATGTACAACTTGTAGATGTATAATTTTATTGAAGTATACAACCATACATATTTATATATGAGATTTAGGATTGAATTATAATTAAGTTTTTGATAGTACACACACATGAGATAAAGCTATATCATGTAAATAATTAATGAAATAGATTTGCAATCAATTAAGGTTTATGAATGAACAATATGTAAATAATAGAATGAATGGCAAATTTCAACCTTGGTTTATATGTACATGATCCTTTTAGATTTTTGTTTGATCTATTACTCATACTATAAAGTGTTAAGTAATTAAAATGAATGAAAAATTATTAGTATTATTGAACACTCCAAGTGGTGCATAAAGGAAATAAATGATAGTAAACTTGTTTACTTGAAATTAATTAATATGTTAAAATATATATTTATCCATTCTTATATTTGGAAACCACAAATGAGATATGATAGGTAAGATTCAACATTGCTTGGATGTGATAATGATAGCTTGTATATTGGATAAGTAAAGTAGTATTCCATGAAATATAGATTTTACAAAATTTTATTAAATGCTCAAGTGAAATATGCCATAATTTACTGGGGATTGTATGCTAAAAGTTTGTGAAAATAATGTATTTTGAACCATTTTATGACACTATGTAGATGAATTCTCTCATATGATAAGGGATGATTGGTATACAAGGTTGATTCTATCGGTGTAGGCATTTTTTCTAACTGGGTTTTGGCTACATGGTTGTATTATCTTGCTTAGGGATTTAAAGGTTATATTGGTTACTTAGGAATATTAACACTACATTGATTGGAATTGTGGTATCTTTCCCTCTCCAACCTATATATACACCTTTCTCCCTTTGTATTTATCATTTAGTGAGCCAGAGAGCTATTGCCCTTTTATGTATTATGGATTGTTTGAGATACTTAATTTTGAGCTTTGACAAGTTAAAGAGCTATGAGAGCTATGATATTTGAGCATTTGTATAAGCTATTTATCTCCATTATTGAATCCAATCTATCTATACAATATTCTCTCTTGATTGTTTCAATCGCTTTCAGTTGTGTGATGTGTGTTTGCTTGACTCGCATGATCACTTCACCATGACTATTCACTGATATAGAGATCATAGAAAATTATTTTATCGTATCAGTGCACCAATCCAATATTGGAATTGTCTGGTTTGGTTTGTTGTTAAGCTATTTTTGAAATATAGAAATTGACTACATATTGAAGCAAAGAAGATCTTTTGCTTGTTTCCTATATTGAAAAGTAAAGACATTGGAGAAAGGAAAATACCAAATATGAGCATAAAAAAAGGAGGAATTTTTTATCTCATATTTATTTTTTAGATCTGATAATTCCTTCTAGCCTTGTCATTTTAATTTATTTTTGTTGTGATGAGTAGAAGACGTGAGGCATTTCAGCTTTGTGAAAGGCATCAGAATTAGTTTTATTCCTTTGCTTTAGATCTGTTTATTTGAGGAGGACTATGCTTTTATGGTTTTTTTAGAGGACATAGTTTTAGGTCTATTAAAATTTCACTAGCTATGTGGAAGATTAAAGACTAAGCGATGGATCTGAGAAAGACATCCTTGTTGGTGGAGATTTATCTCACCTTTTATTTTTCAATTTTTTTGCGTTGTAGTTTTTTATTTGCATCATACTTGCAAGGCATTGGAAGTTGTATTGAATCTTGAGCACATAGAAATCATTTTTTGTTGCTATCATATCTACATAGAGAGATGTGATCTTTGAGGATCGACACTAGAGGCTTTTTCAAATATGAGTCCTTCCTTCTAGATAGCTAAAAGTTTTTTTGATGTTGAAATATAGATTTTCTACTTAGCATTGGATCTATAGTAGATGATGTAGCATGTTTGTGGCACTTGAGATCTTCAAACATGGATACAATAGAGGACATGGTGTTGAATATAGCCTAAGAGCATGGTATAGGTTGTGGGATACTATATCAAAGTGGTAGAGCAAAAAGGAGGCATTGGACTATATGGCATTAAAATCTACATAGATCTACCTTTCATGACTATTACCTTGGATGTCAAATCTGATACATGGTCTGTAACTACTGATGTCTTGCCAAGGTCCTACCTAGGACATCTTTTTCTACCTTGACATCACCTTTCTTGCAAATCTTTCCTTAAATTTTATCAAATTTTTCATTGACTCCTTTGTTAATCTAAATCTACTTGTTGGAGTTCTTGTTTAGATCTGATCTAAAAACAACATCAAAATATTCATTTTCTCCATTGGAAATTCATTAACTTTGCCTTGTTAGTTGTATTGTTTACCAAAATAGGAAGTCAAACTTGTTTTCATGCAAACCAAGGAAATTGGGTAAATGTTTTTCCACTTATGTTGACTTTTTTAAGTCTGTGGAAAAATTACAGTTCCAACAAGTGGTTGGAAGGTATATTTCACCTTGCCCAAGGGTACTTTTTTAAGTTTCAAGTGCAAGTTTTTAGTCATAGGTCTATTTATGGTAAATTATTTTATTAATATCTTGCAAACAGTAACTCAAAATTGACTACCATTTTTTTCAAATTTGTCTATTTTCTTATTTTCGATGTATTGGGCTAATTTATCTTATAAAATGCGCTACTTTGTAAAATGCCAAAATTTGGTGAGGTTACCTAACTAGTGAAAAGGGGGTTGTCATTATGTTGGTTCTTGTCCACACATATTCTCTTTTTCACACATGATTTTTGCATCATTGTTAACATATTTTGGGTTTAATTGTAATCATGAACTAAGATAAAGTTCCACTTTTAGGTTTTTATCATGGATATATTCCATAAATATGTTGTAAGGTTAGCTTCAAAGAACTATTTATCTTAGAAGCAAGGGATAAAGAATCATTGCCTAGAGAAAGATCTACTTCCTTATCTCCTAGGAATTGTTCCTGAACCAACTACCTATGAATAAAAGAATGCATGGTTTAACAATAATGACATGGTCTATGGCCTAATATGTCTAACTATATTTGATGATATTATGCATCATATTGAGCATATTTTATGCACTTTCACTACATGTACCATCATCTATTAGTTTTATGGAGACATTGGATCTTCATATAAAAGTGATGTTTCCTTGGATGACCAAGCACCTACTGAGGTTCCTGATGCTTCTTATTATGTGGACACATCCTCATTGGATGATCAATTTTTATGGTTGACATAGATTGACACCCCATCTATTGTTAAGGACACTTTGCATCTTCTTTCATCTATCGCTACTTTAGGGTTTAGAGTTTCTTCATTGAGATCTTTCAATGATTCTTTGTAGCAAGACACACATAGTCTTTCAGTTTTAGCATTAAGTGATGATCTCTTGAATAGTGTTTCAAACTTATTTGTGGAGAATCATTTTACAGACATAGAGGACAAATTTGAGGGTTTACCTCTCTTTTTTGATGAAAATATCATCACATCTATTTTCTCATCATCATCATCATCTCCAAATCTTGTTCATCAGCCATTTCTACATGGTCTTAGTTTGTCACCTACTTCTTTGACTAGGCATGTACCTATTTGGATTGTGGCATCTTCACCTATGGACATGGTGACATTTGAGATGTTTTTAGAGGCACATTTGTTATATTTATTCTCTCATATTCATTTCTATAATGGGGATATTATTTGCACTCTTATATATATTTATTTCTTCGTAAGGGGAGGAATGTTGTTTGATGTAATTGGATCATCTTCAACATTCAATGTCGAGCATCTACTATCACTACAAGAGGATCTCATCTTTTGATTGGGCTTCTTAGCTCCTTTATTTCTCTCTCTATTCTTGGGGGTGTACTCTCTTTTGTGTTAGGGGGCATACCTCTATTTTGGTGGGGATTTTATGTACATGGGTACCTCATTAGGGTTCAATTATTGGGACCCATCTTTTCACCCACCTATGCTGCACTTAAGGGGGGGGGGGGGTTATAGGCCCACCACGCTTCCACATGGTGAAAAAATATACACCAAAATATTCCATGAAATGCATACACCTATCATATGGTATCATAAGAGATATTGGGATTCATTAGGAAAGGGTATGTGTGTGTGTGTGTGTGTGTGTGTGTGTGTGTGTGTGTGTGTGTGTGGATTTGACTCAGACTCATAGGATATATGAAATATATAATGAAAAAAATTGGCCAAAATAATGTTATAGATGAAAATATTATCAATGCATTGTATTTTTTAGTTTACATGCATGTGTGTGATGCCATATTAAATAGAGAACTATTTTCCATGACCTATGTATAATTGTTGCATGTATTAGTGACTATACTACATATGATTTTGGTTGATTTCTTGATATGCACACTACCATTATCTACCTTTCCATGAAGGAAAGGGAAACTCTTAGTGGGGAGGTGTGCAGGGGACTAACGATCTCTAATTGGATGAAAAGTGCCCAGATGATGCTCTTCCTCTCTTCAACTAATCAACCATTTTAGAAACATACTCATAGCTGTTATACTGATCATTTAGATATCTTATGAAGCTCTAACATATTATTGTACACCATATAATTTATTTTTTAACATTGAGTGAAACTTGTATTATTTGTACATTCATTATTATTGTTATTAAATATGGTAGTGATTGTATACTTATATATGATTCATAATGATGAGAACAACAATGTTTTCATAATTATGTTTAATTGTAATAATGGATTATTTTTGTTGTATGATTATACCATTCATTCTATATATGCATAACAACATGGATTCTTATGTTTTACACTAATTAAATGTTGTTGTTAAGATAAATATAACATGACTTAACCAATGGGTTAGTAGTATTTATTTACATGCTTTATTTAGTTACATTTAGCTCTCAAATAGAATAACACTTATGCTATTTATTGAAGATGATTATACATTAAGTAAGAAGAATTAAAATTACACATTTATTTTTGTAAATCCCAATGTGGATATAATAGTGAACATACATCTAAATCTAAGCATTCCCTTGGATAATAAATTACAATTAGTGGCATTTAATATGTCACATTAACCTAGAAAATGGTATTGTCCTTGTTTTATTAACTCTCCATGTTAGGTATCTAGAGGGATTTGTACCTTGGTGTATGGCCTACAAACCATTATCCTCACCAATTAGATTTTGTATTGATTATGTATATTATTTTTGTGTAAATTAATTTTTGGTAGATTTTAGTATGCCCGAGTGGTTTAAACCAATTTGAAAAAAAGAAAATGAATGTGTAATAATTGTAAGCATAATGCATCGTATTGTCATTGATAAGAATATTAAAGTGGGATATTTTTATATATAAATGTTTTATAAGAAAAAATGCAACAACAAAACTTTAAGATATGCAAATTATGTATCCAAGCATGTTATACACAAAGGATTAATTAAATTCTATAGTATAAAAAATGCATTTTTTTGAACACTATTCATTACATAAATGCAATAAATATAATTTAAATTGATTATAAATAGAATTGGTTTGTAATATATGTGTTAAAATACCCTCAATATCACAATAAACTTAAGAACACATCCAAAATATAATATAAACAATTTATATACTTGTCACCATTTCAGTTTTGGCCAAGTCCTTTGGTTTTGCCATTAAATTGAAAACATATAAATAATATAATTTAAAACCATATTTAGAAACTCAATATTACCAAGAATTATTTTTAAAAAAATTTTAAAAAAATATATAAAAACACTATAAGCCCAAGTTTTTAATTAGATTTCAAAAATAAAATATACAAACCACAACTTTTTGAAATATGTATACTAGCTACAAGAAAAAAATCTACTCTGAAAAATGGCACATGAGTAATAGTCGACATCAAAACCTTGAAAACCATGCCAAAAAAAACACCACTATTTTCATGAATAAATTTTTTCTAAACATAAATATAATTTGGAAAAGGAAAATCAGAAAACAAATTTAAGAACTAATACAATAATTTTTTTTAAAAAAATAGTAAACCCTAAACCCAAAGGAAAAATTTGCAACAAACATCCACTGTAAAATAAATCTTTATGTAATTTATTCAATATATTTTTACATTTTATAATCACAACATGAAAAATCCTCAAAACACTAAAACCCTATATTTTAATTAAATTATATATATAATATAAACAATTTATATACTTGTCACTAATTTTGATGTAGCAAAGCCATTTGGTTTTGCCATTAAACTCAAAATTTGGAAAAAATAAAATCTAAAACTAAATTTAGAAGGTGAATACTATCAACATATTAAAAAAATAAAGTAAACATAGACACACACACAAACAACATGATCTTAATTCTTTAATTGGAATCAAAAAAGAAAATATAAAAATTGCAAATTTTTGAAATATGCATACTATCTGTCAGCGAAAATTTACTCCAAAAAATGGCATGACTTCAAAACCTTGACAACCATACCAGAAAAGTCCCACTAATTGTGTGAATAAATTAATTCTAAACACAACAAATATAATTTGGTAAATGTAAATTGAAAACCAAATTGAGGAACTAGTACTATAAGAAAATTTTAAAAAATAGTAAACCCTAAACCTAAGGGAAAAAATTGTAAAAAAATCCACCTAAAATAATTATTAATGGAATTTATTTAAAAATATCTTTCATTTTATAATCATAACATGAAAAGGCCCCAAAACACTAAAAACCCACATACATAATATAAAGAATTTATATACATGTCATTGCCATTAAACTCAAAACATATAATAATAAAATCTAATACCAAATATAGAAATTAATACCACCAACTATTGGATGTTTGTCAATGATGTCTTCTAGATGACCACGGACATTGATGAGTTGGCATGTGTGATAGAATGACAATGACAAAGAGTGCTTCAATGTGCTTCAGTGTTCTTGCATGGTTCTTTGGTGGTTGACTTAGTGAGGAAATTGGTGGATGTTATTGATGGTATGATCATGTTGTAGAGACCCTATGGGGTGTTTTGAGTGTTTGGAGTACTTTTGGAAGTTAAAATAATTCATCAGAGTGGTCATTGGTGTCTTAAGTTGTCACTGATGTCAAAGAGATCATGTGGTACTAGTGCATGAATGGAAACTAAGTTTTGTTTCATATATTGGAGAGATATGGCACATGTGTAGGTATGTAAGGACAAATAATAAGTTTTTAGGAATCCATATATGTTTTAGTGAAGTTCTGGTGTGTCATATGATCATTTGGAAAGAGAAACATGCATATTCTAGCTTAAGAGAAGTCAGATTGTCACTGCATGTCATACAGATATGAGTGATCCAACAAGCTTGTGTATTTTCTACAGGTAATCAAAAAGTTAGCATTGGTAAATTATTTTCATGGAGATGTTGCCTATAGTTATAGGAAGGTAATTTTAATATTTTGAGTCTTGAAGTGTTTTCTATCTCAAGTTATAAATCTTCAAATTTGCTCTTACAGTTTGTGGTGTGCTAGAGACCATCAAGTTTAACTTCATTGAAATATGGGGTCAAGTAGTCAAGTTAGATCTAATGGTTATCATTCATCATCAAAATTGTGATCCAAAATCATGCATGAAGGTCAATAAGTCAAAATATCCTGAGAATGAATGTGTTGATGACATGTGTCACAATCATGGAGTTTAAGCAACAAATATATGGTAAGAATTTTATCTAATCAGATAAGGATCTAACAGAGCACATGATCTTGTTATATAGTTATCCAATTGTGATTATTAAATCAATATGTCAAATGATTATCAGAAGGCATGTGGGGTTTCCAAGTGGTAGAATTTCATTGGAGATTGATTGCAAAGTACATAGAGGGCATGTAGGGCTGCCAAGTGGCTTGATCTAAAAAATAAAAATCTAAGATCAATGGTCAGTAATACAAGGTAATACTAGGATAATCCTAAGGATATTTAAAAATTTAATTTTTTCAAGTTGTGCAAGGACATGATATGAAGACACGTGTCTATAATGTTTGCATTACACAATGATCATAGGCATTTGAAATAGCAAAGGGAAAACCCAGTCTGAAGTATTTTGATAATATCTTTTGATCTCAAATTAATTTATTGATGGTGTAAAAATAAAATTTATAAAGGACTTCAATGTTCATCGATAAAATTTAATTATAATATTTTAATGAATGTATAGTTGCATAAATTAAATTCCAAAGTTCACTATGTGTTTGACCATGTTATGTGACTAGAGAAGGATATTTGAGTTGTTCTTGATAGTATTTTGATGTTTCAAGATGAAATATATATTGGATATTATTCTCTACGCCATTAGGACCATATTTATGGATATTTTAGGTTTTACTAATCTATATTCAATGTGAAAAATTACATAAAAGTTGACTATGTTTGTTGAATGCACTAGCAAATTGAGTGACCATGTTGCAAGAGTGAGTTGGAAGAGTTCTGAGTAGAATTGAATAAGAAAATGATTATGTATATGTTGTATAAGTCTAAATGTATTATAATAAGGAATTGGTTATCATGATATTCCCCTGATCATATATGAAGAGTCAAAATGGTTTGACTTTATTTTGACTATATATATGACTAGTTTGAGTGGTCATCATGAGAGAGTTGTTTTGAGTGATTAGAGCATGAGTGAAGGTGACCAATGGACATGGGGATGTTTCATAGGTCATATATTATCTATTAATGCATTTTTTTGAGTGGATTATTTAATAAAAGTGTTTGTATGTTTTAGTTCTATATGACATTATTTTATATGTTTCTAGGCCTATTGGAGAAAAACATAGAATGGCTTGATTCAAGGTATGAGGTTGATTTCTAGGTGACATAAAACTATGTGGAAGTAAGCAAGGACCTATTGGAAGTAGGTTTAATATTTGTTAAACATTGTTGGAAGTTGAAGGTGGTCCAATATTTTGCAAGTGTAACATGTGGATGTGAAAGCCTAAATGTTTTCGGTCTCATTAAGGCTTACTGGAGGATTTGAGTCTTAAAAAATATGTCTGACCTATGGATTGGAGGATTTCACCTATGTAATGTGTATGAAGACCTATTTTCAAAGTTAAAACAAGTATGGTAAGCATACTGGCCAACCAAGATGGGTTAGATGAGTGTATGGTATAAATATTAGGCGTAATTGGCCTATTTAGAGTGGAGTTGAGAGAGCATGGAGCCAAGTGAAGGTGATAACCTTGGAAAGAGATGGTACAGGTCATTGAGGACCAATAGAAAGTGAATAGGATCAGTCATTCCTATTTTATCAAGGTGATAAATGTGAACACATAGGTCATTCGACCTAATGAGCCTAAAAGAAGCAGATTGAGTGAATAAGCCCTAGAGGTTGATTGAGTTAGTGTGCTTAGTGGATGGATTGAATATCAGAGTAGGATGAGGGTTTTGTGCATGACCTACATGTATTTTTGGATGTTGTGATAGATTTGTTGCATATTTTTGATGGTGTATTCTAAGAAGTGAAGAGTGATTCAAAAAGGTGTTTTGTATACATTGTTTGTGTGTGTAAATTTGTGAGAGTGTAAAGGGGAAAGAGATAAAGTAATAGAAGACCATAATCAAGTGTAGAAGACATTAGATCAAAGGTGGAGATCAAATCAATGTATCTAGTTTGGTGCTTGGTTGCCTAAGGGGTTGGTTCCTCCTTGTGGGATGGGTGTCTCACTAAATTAAGGGATGGATGTTCCTTGATCAGTTGGTGTTGGTCTAAATCTTAAATCTTGTTTTTATAAGACTATATTCCATCTTGTAGGGTTTAGTGGGTTTTATCCCCCAAGAAGGTTTCCCACATATATCATTTGTTATGTGTTTGATCTTGTTATATCTTCCTTGTTCAGGTACAATAGTTAATTTGTATACGTTATGATTGTATATGTTGAATGTTGAAGAGTTGGGAGTTGAATTGGATTATTTAACATCATGGATTCACACCCCACTTTCTTAGTTATTGCACCTCTACCAATTGGTATTAGATCAGGACCTTCATTGCAAATTTACCTACTTGAAGGTGATCTAAGGTACAATATGGGTAAAAAAGAAAGTTGTTCAAAAGAAAAGAAAATCATGGATGATGAAGAAGTTTTCCACGATAGTGAGAAGAAGATGTTTTTTATGACAATGAGGAATAATAAGTTGATATAGAAGTTGAGCTCATAGGTGCACCTGATGAACTGAAGGAGCAAAAGAAGAGGAATCATAAAATGAGGAATATGATTAAAGGTCTTGAAGCAAAAGTTAGGTTTTTTGAAGGGAGTTTATTAGGCAGGTCCATAAAGGAAGAAAAAGATAATCAAGAAATGATCATGTCTATGGAAGATAAATCATATAAATTGAAGGATGACATGGCTAATGAAGATAAAAGTATAAGAAGACCATCAGATATCTTAGAATTCTATTAGAGGCTACAAGTCAAGCATGAGAGATAAAGAAGTTAAATATGTTCAATTGAATATTGATCTTGTTTCCTTGAAAGATAAGTATGAAAAGGTCATAATAAAGATAGGTAAGATTGAAGAAGAACAAAAGAGATCAGAACAAGACAAAGAGGATGGTATAATGAAAGACAACAAGTCAAATCAGGTCAAGAGCAAAATAAAGAAGCCAATCAGATATCCAAATGCTTCAAGGTATGCCAAATATTTTATGGGACATTGTTTTATTTTTCATCTTATTGGTCATAAGATAAAGGCCTGTGTAAGAAGAAGCAATTAGTCAAAGGGAGATCACTACCATAATCAAACAAAATTTATGGAAGGAATTATTTTCTACAATTGTCAAAGAATTGGTCACATTGACAGGTTCTACAAGCAAAGACCATCAAGTCAAGATACACTCAATCAAGATCCTGAAGTGCAACAAAAAATACAAGATAGATAGATAAATATAATAATATATTCATGTTAGATTCATTGTTATGCATGAATTCAATTTGGCCACATTCTAAGAGAATGCAAGAGGAGAAAAAATTAGTAAAAGAAAGATCACAATCATCATCAAGCAAAAGGTATGAATGATCTTTTTTTTTAGATGTTATAGAGTTAGTCACATTTCTAGGTATTGAAAGAACATGTTGAATCAGTTATCAAATCAAAATAAGGTGTATGGAGCCCTTAGTGTGCAAGGAAGAGGTCATAAATGGTTTTAGAAACCTAATACTTTTACGAGAGGTCAAACAGACACCAAAGATGGTTTGTTTTCTATGATAGACATGAAGGAAAGTCAATAGTTTATGTTGTCTACATTTGTTGACAAGTCTAAAGAAAAGAATGAATTCAAAGATCTATTCAAAGTGAATTTAATGATGATGTAGGACTGCAAGTCAAATGAGACCATTGAGATATGAGATTCTCCTCAGTTTTGGTAATTTTAGTCTCACTATGTCAAAGGGGTGTCTCTCTCTAGGCTTAAAGGAGACACTTTAAAAAAAGAGGAAGCATAGTGGATGCTTGTTAGGTCTCGACTGGTATTGCATGACAAGAAATACATGAAGGTGAGATACTATATTAGTTTGAGGTATGAAAAACAAGGTATGGTTGTCTGTTCTTTTGTGTTGATTCAATTCATAAGGAATCATGTTATGATATGCAAGAGCCAATCCTTGGTGTAAAGAGAGAGATTTTTTAGGGATAAGATTGTGAAGATGAGTTGTAGTAAAATAAATTTATTGATGTAATTATTTTTCATCCATAGTTGGTATCTTGAGGTAGTTTGATCTAGTGTAGTGTCTTGAAAGTACTTGGGAGCTTGGTTTTAGGTGAGTCAATCTACATTGTGTTTGTTTTTATTGCTTTGATCAGTAGTATGGTGACTCTTGAGAGAGGACTTATGGGACCTCAAATTTTAGATACTGGTATGGTTTGTGGAGAGATAACTCAGGTGTCTTGAGTGTGGTATGATGTTTTGACATGTTTCTTATGAGCAAGATGTATCAAGGAGTAGATCTTGGTTGTATATGTGGTCATGATCTAAGGGGGAACATTTATGAGATGGCTCAATTCGATAAGTTTGTTTTTTTGGTATGATTCATCAGATCAAGTGGAGAAACTCATCTAAAGGTGTGAAATCAAGAATGATGATGTCTTAAGATATTCTATTTCATAGAAATACAGAAGACTAGGTTGGTATAGAGTATGAGGATAATGTGTTATCATATTGTTGGTATCATGAAGAAGGCCTTAGAGTTTTGTATATGATAATTTGTGTTTTTCATGGAGATCAAAGTGTTTTGAATATGAGATAGTTCCAAGAGAGTGCTTTGAAAAGGTTCTGAACCATGATGGCTTGTAGAGGATAAAGGGAAATTATTTTGAGATCCATATGAGAGTTATTCATGTCTTCTTTAGTTGTTTAAGTTGATATAATGAAGATATGAGATCTGTTATAGGTAAAATAATTGAGAGGGGGGTGAATCAGTGAGCCCAAATATTTCAATTTCAATTGTATTCCTTTAAAACTATTAAACAATCGGCATATATCAACTTGATCAAGAAACATTAACAAGATATCTCATTCTTTCAATGTATACACAAGATCAAACACATAACACAAAGTTCCTATGGGAAACCCTCATAGGAAATAAAACCCACTCTCTAGTATATAACATATGGACTAATATATTATAATAAATTACAAACAAGAGACTCATCAACTCTTTTAGACTATCAAACCTTGATCATTCCCCCTGACCAAAGGTATTTAGTGAAACACCTATTTCAAAAGGAATAAATACCCCTAAGGAAGATCAAATCCTTTAGACCCCAATTTGAAAAACTCCACCTTAGAAATAATGTCTTAAACACCTAATTATAGATATTTGATTTATAACCCTTTTAAAAACTATCTCTATCTCATGCAGGCCTCTCACATAGGCATGCCACAATCTCTATCCTTTTTCACTCAAACTATCCTCATATGCACACTCAGATCTATTCACATATCCTCAAATTTCAAGAGTACTTTTTTGACATCATATATATGACCTAGAATTCATACACACAATCATCAATCTTCTCTACTTATCAACTCATCCAACTGGGCACTCTACCTCTCCTTCTCTCCACAACTCTCACATCCACTTTGCACAAGTCTCTCTCTAGTCTTCCACATAAATTCTAGAAATCATTATATTTGATTTCACTATATATAGAGATATCATGAATTAACATGGTAATAATATTTCCTATTTTACATATGACTTCAGCCTTAAGGAATCTCACATGGGTCATATTTAAGCACAATCGACTTTCAAATAGGCCTAATTCACTTTTAGGTTATATGGAGACCCATTCAGATCTTTGATACTTATTTGATCAAGAAAAAATACAAGAACACTTTAAACATGTGTGGACCCATTAAACATTATTTATACATCCTCCTTAAGTTCCAATAACCATCATAGTACCCTTTAATTTAAGCATAACTAACTCAAACACTTCTTTATACATATAGTTATTATGAATGAAAACACAATCGACTTCAAAACCTTTGTTCATACAAGACATGATTGGTCAAACCTTAAAATTTCACATAAATCATCCTCGTGAAGTTTACAACATTATCTAATAGATAATTCATCAATAAACATCAAAAAACCATCTACATAAGCACAATTACTCTTCTCAGGTCACTTGTATAACAAACATGAACACACATTCAAATTTAAAGCTCAATATATTTATCTATACATAATTATATATCTTAAAATTAATATTTATATATTCATCTTGAAATCCTTTACAAATTTTATTTTTACACCATGAGTAAATTTTACATAGATCAAAATATATGGCATAAAAATCAGACACTGGTCTTTTCCTTTGCAAAATTTAAATATTCAAAAGAAAACAATCACAGTTAAACTTAAAACACTATGCTCAAATCTCATGTCCTCATTACTCAGATTAAACATGCACCATTAATATTTTTTAATATTTAACACATATGCACCAATTCTCAAATGTTAAACCTTGAACATGTTGACCTTATCTTATGCAGTCTAGAAACTTTGCCTCAACTCACTCCATCAATATTATGTATGTAGCTCAGTATTTAAAAAATCTAAAAAACTATCACTTTGACCTCTTGACTTTAATATGCACCATTTATATCTATATGTATGATCTCCCTCTCACTATTGATCCTTGAAAGAAACTTGATCTTTATCTTTTCTCAGAGATAAACATAGAACTCTCGGCACCATCTCACTACTCCCTGACTTCTTGGAGCAAACATGCATCATTGATCTCTTTGAGAGATGCTCAAACATTACCTTGGGAAAAATTGACTAAGTATGTGGAAAATTTCAATATGCATGAGAATCCAATTTTTAACCTTGATAACTTTTATTGCGCTTAGACGCATGATCTCAAATTTGGACCATATGATCTCCTCACATAAGAGAATCCATCAATATAACAAACTACTCCTAGAAACTTCATGCTTTTAAGATATAATGTCATTAATATACTCACTTAAATTTTTTTCCATAAAGATAACTATGTCAAAACCTTCTTGGAAGGTCAACTTTACTCATCCATATCTTTTGATGTGCTTGTTGTATGACCTAAAAATTAGCACAAATCAACTAGGTAAAAAATAAAACAAACCCTTATGATCATCTTATTATGAAACATCCACACATGCCAAGTATAACATCACCAAAATTATTACTCGACTCTTCTTTCCACATTACAAATTTGGCTATGGAAAAACACCATCGAAATGCTTGGGAGCCTAACTTTGAACTTGCATATCTTTGAATGCATTTAAGCGCATGACCTGATATTTAGTGCATAGAAAATAGGGACTAATTTGATCACAACCATATGAGAAACTCCCTTTGACTCATCCACTCATGGCAATGGTGATGTTAGCAAATAACCTACTCAAATTTTTTGCCACTAGACCCAAACTATCTAGATGAAAACTTTGGACTAACATATGAATTCAAATTATATAAACAAGCTCTCCAAGAATATAAAACATCTTATAAGACCCATTTCACATGCTCAATACACCATAATCATCCCTAAACATCTCTAACAATGCCAAAATTGAACTTCAACCAAGCCAAATTTAAGCACACTAGGATAAGCACATTGCACTCTTTGTCATTGTCACTTAGGATATCAAAGCACTTCATCCATTCCCTAGGAGACCTCTATGACATCAACATGACATCATTGAAAACTCCCTAAAAATATCTATTAGTGGTTTCATAAATATATTGACTATGTGTGTATAGTGTTTGAAACAAAATATCTTTCAGACCCAAAGGAGACCTATTGAAGATGTCATAAAGCAAGGAGTTAGGGGGAGATAACTATCTTGAATGGCTTTGAGAGATGTTCATGATGCGAGGGGGAACATATGTGAGATGCCTCAATCATGGTGGAGATATGAAGATGTCTGTTATGGTTATGATTTCAAGCATATTTGTATGATGACTTGATCAAACCAAGTCATGTATTTTTGACAATGTATTGAATCCTCATGCATATACAAAAGGGGAACTTTGTAAATGGTCAGGTCCTAGGATCATAGGGCTATGTAGTAGAATTTGAGAGAGAAGGTATGAATTCAATTATATTGATTTATCATTATCAAAAATGGTCTAAAGATGCTCAAAAGGGTGCCTAAGCTCAGGTGACTTAGGGGGACTCACTTTTAATGTTTTCAAGGTAAGTTCATATGGTTTCTCATGTTAATGTATATTTTATCTTCATAGAAACTATGCATGATCAAATAAGAGCGTAGTCATAGAGCATGTTTGAGAAGATCAAGGTAAGAAGAGGTATGTCCAATGTTAGGGGGAGTCTATATCATCTATTAGAAGTGGTCCTTTCCTATTTTTTGTCCTTGAAGTCTTTTCAAGTCCTCAGGATCAGAAGATGAGCCCACTTTGTCATTGTGTCAAAGGGGGTGAAAGTTATTGAAAGGAGGGACATAGTCTAAACATAATATCTGTAGTGGTGTTTGAAATAAATGACAAAGGTGATATTTTTGGAGGTTTTTCAATGATATTGATGAGGTGTCATGTGTGTTATACTGACAATGACAAAGTGTGATTAAATGTTCTTGGATGGTTATTCAATGGTTCACTTAGTAAGGTAATTTTTGGATGTTATTGATGGTATGATCATGTTGTAGAGACCCTATAGGGTGTTTTGAGTACTTATGGAAGTTAAAGGAATTCATTAGAGTGGTCAATGATGTCTTATGTTGTCATTGATGTTAAAGAGAACATGCAATACTAGTGCATGAATGACAAAGAAGTTGTGGTTGATAGCTTGGAGAGATATGGCACATGTTCAAGTATGTAAAGATAAATAAGAAGTTGTAAGGCATCCATATATGCCTTGGTGAAGTTTTAGTGTGTCATTTTATCATTTGGAAAGAGAAATATGCATATTTTAGCTTAAGAGAAGCCAGACTATCATTACATGTCATGCAAATATGAGTGATCCAACAAGCTTGTGCATTTTGTGTAGGTAATAAAAAATTAATATTGGTAAAATATTTTCATGGAGATGTTATCTATAGTTACAGGAAGGTAATATTAATATTTAGAGTCTTGAAGTGTTTTCTCACTCAAGTTATAAACCTTTAAAGTTACTCTTACAGAATGTGAAGTGAAAGAGACCGCTAAGTTTAATTACATTGAAATTTGGGGTCAAGTAGTCAAGATAAATATAATGGTGAGTTTTCATCATATAAAATGTGATCCAATGGCATGTGTGAATGTAAATAATTCAAAATAACTTGATAATGAACATGTTGATGACATGTGTCACAATCATTAATTTTGAGCAACATATCTATAATGAGTGTTTTAGCTGTGCATGATATTTTTAGATAGTGATATAATGGTTTTTATTAATTAAATCTATAAAAAAATTCTCATAAATAACATAGGGATTCCAATTGGTGGAATTTCATTAGAGACTGACTATAGGGTACTTAGAGGGCATGCAGGACTGGGAAGTGGCTTGATCTCAGAAGCAAGGATCTAAGATCAACGATGACCAATGCAAGGTAAAGAATATGATACTCTCAAGGAGATATATGGAGTAAATTTTATAAATTTATGATAGGACATGAGATGAAGACATGTTTTTTCAATGTTTTCATTACAAAGCAATCATTGGTATTTGAATTAGTAAAGGGAAAAACTAGTCTGTTGTATTTTGCTAATATCTTTTGATATAGAATGAATTTATTGATGGTGTAAAAATAAAATTTGTAAAATAATTAAAGATAAACCCATTGAAATTAATTTTAATATTATCATAGTTTCATATATTAAGTTCCAAAGTTGACTATGTGTTTGACCATGTTTTATAAGTGACCAAAGAAAGATATTTGAGTTGTTCTTGATATTATTTTGATTTTTGAAGATAAAATATATATTGAATAGTATTATAAACTCCATGAATACCATATTTATGAATTAGGGAGTTTTTAACAATCCATATTTAGTGTGTACAATTACTTAGAAGTTGATTGTGTTTGTTGAATGCATTTTAGATTGAGTGACCATGTTACAGGAGTGAGTTGGAATAGTTCTGAGCATAATTGAAGAAGTAAATGAGTTAGATATGTTTTATAAGTCTCAAAGTATTATAATAAGTCATTTTTTCATGATATACCATGGTTAGATGTGGAGATTCAAAATGGTTTGATTATATTTTTACTATAGTGATTAGTTTGAGTGGTCATCATAAGAGAATTGTTTTGAGTGCTTAGATCCTGAGTGAAGGTGTAAAATTGACATGGAGATGATTTATAGTTCATGTATGATTTATTAATTAATTTTTTTATTTTATTATTTGATAAAAGTGTTTTTATGATTCAGTTCTATATGATAGATGTTTTTGTGTTTCTAGGCCTATTGGCGATCAGTCTAGAATGGCTTGGTTCAAGGTATGAGGTTTAGTTCAAGGTGACATAGACCTATGTGAAATTAATCAAAGGAATATTGGAGGAATGTTTGATATGTTTTAATAATTGGAGGAATTTTAATGTGGTTCAAGAGTATTCAAGTGTAACATGTGGATGTGAAGGCCTAATTATTTTGGGTCTCATTAAGGCCTAATGGAGGATTTGAGTCTTAAGGAATATGTTCAAACTATAGAATGGATTGTTTCACCCATTTAATAAGTATGAATACATTTTTTTTCAAAGGTATAAAAAGTATGGTAAGCATTTTGGCTGAACAAGATGGGTTAGATGAGTGTATGGTATAAATACTAGACATAATCGGCATATTTGGACTAGAGTTCAGTGAGTGTGGAGCCAAGAATGTTGGAGATTTGTCATGATGATGTCATGGAATTTTCATGGAGGTGTAATTTTGAGTATATGAATTAATTTTATAGCCTATGTGACAATGACAAAGTGTGCAATGTACTTGTTCTAGTGTTTTTATGTATGGTAGGTTTCTCTTCAGTTTTGACATGGCTAGAGAGGATCAGGATGAATATGGTGATTTCAAAATTTTAAAGAGGTCCCTAAGATGTTATATATTCTTGGAGAGCTTGTGTGAAAAATTTAAAATTCATCTAGTTTACTATTAGTTTCATCTAGACACTTTGGGTCTAGTGGCATAAAATCTAAGTAGGCAATTTGATGACATCGCGATTGCCATGTGGGAATGAGTCAAGGGGATTTGGTCATGTGGTTGTGATCAAAGTAGTCCCTAGTTGTTATGTGAAATATCTAAATTCATTAATTTAATTACATTAAGAGCTATGAGGGTATAAGGTTAGCTTTTTAACCAAAATTCAATGTTTTACCATACTTAGCCAAGTTTGTAGTTGGCTAGAAAGAGCTAAGTAAGCATGTTGATAAGGTCAGCATTCACACACATGAAGGTGTCAAGACAAAATGATCATATGGGTTTGTTTAATTTTAGACCTATTTTATTTTATCTTAATTTTATATCATGTGATATATCATGTTAAAAGATAGGCATATACAAAGTTGGGCTCTCGGGAAGTTTGACTATGTTTTCCATACTTAGCCAATTTTGTAATGTGGTAGAAAGTGCTAAGTGAAAATTTTGATGGTGTTATAAATTACACATGTGAAGGTGTCAAGATAAATTGATCATATGGTTTTTTTATATTTCAAGCGTAGATGACTTGTACTAATATCATATGCTAAAGCATGGTAAAAGTTATGCATATTCAAAGTTTGCCTCCAAAGTAGGTTTTGACATGGTTCACTCTATGATAGAATATTTTGAGAAGGCACTTTAATGGTGATATATCTCACACATGTTAAGGCTTCAAGAGTCATGTGTCACATTCTTAGATTATCCTATGTGAGGATATCATCTGATCCAAATTTGAGATCATGTAAGTAAGCATAGAAGAAGTTATTGAGATGCAAAAATGGCTACTCAGGCATATATTGAAAGGGTTCCCATACATAGTCATTTTTGAATGAGTCAAATATCAAGAAATATCTATGGTACATGTTATTCCAAGGATTTAAGAGGTAGAAAGATGATGATAGGTCTATGATGTTTAATACCTAAGCAAAGATACTAGATAATGATTCAACAATGAGTTGGCATTTGTACAGTTGATCGAATGGTGAGAGTTGATCATTAAAGACCTAATTGATCCATAGAGATCAATGAAATGAATTGAGTCAAAGTTACTAGATTACATGAGATGAGGTCAAAGTGATAGATGTTTAACGTTTGGCTTTGGTAGTTTATATGTTAAAGCTTAGAATAGATCGAATGGAGTGTATTTGATCTGAGCTGAGAGTTCATGAGATCTGAGCATTATGTGTGAAGGTTAACTATGACCATTTGTATTCAAATATTTGAATTTAACACACACACACACACACACACACACACACACACACACACACACAAACATATATCTCTGTGTGTGTGTGTGTGTGTGTGTGTGTGTGTGTGTGTCTATATATATATATATATATATATATATATTTCATCCATATATTTTTATACAAGCCAAATTTACTACTATTATAAAAATCAAAGATGAAGAGCACTCCATGGTGAATCTAATGAACCTAGTTTGAAGATTTGAAAGTGATCACAATCAAAGATATTGAGCCTAGAAATTGATTGTGTGTTCGTGCTTGTTCTTAAAGTGACTCAAGAAGGATATTCAAGCTTGTATTGATGTTTTTTGAATGTGTCACAATGATCTAGCTATTGGAACATGTTTTAGACACCATGAGGATGCTCTATGTGGATTTTGGAGGTGTAATCAATCTATCTTGAGTATGAACAATGCTTAAAAATTCAACTGTATATTTGATAATTGTGTTCCTATGTATAAGGTCTATGATTAAGTTGTTTGAGCATATGTAGAGGTAAGCTAAGTTGACTGTGATCACTTTAGGATGTCAAAGGGGACATAGGGATTGGACCCATACATTTGAAAGTGGTCTTGTGTTCTTTTTTTACATGAGAGAGTGTTAGAGGAGTGAATGGGTTCACATGAGTCTTATAAGGGCCTTATTAAAAGGTGTAGTTCCTTAAGGGTGACCCAAAATGCTATCGCTAACATTTGAAGATTGTATAAAGCCATGTTTTCATGTGAGAGATGCCTTAAGGCATAAGTCATGCTTAATGGCTGACCAAGGTGGTGATTATCAATATCTCTCTATAAACAATGGAACTAAAGATGATGGGTTCTAGACTTTGTGTGAGAGACTAAGAAGTGATTGGAGTGAGGATTATGTGTGTTTTTTGGAGTGAATGATGGGTAGAGTTCACTAAGGATGAGTTGAAGAGTAGATCAATTTGAATATTATTTATATGACCTATAGGTCATAATTTTGTTCGCAAAATAGTGCTCTTGCAAATTGAGTATGAGCGAAGGTGAAGAGTGAGAAGCAGAGGTCCATCATCAAGTTTTGTAGACATCAGTTCAGAATTGGATGTGTTCATAGGTGTTATTTTTTCAGCTCATCATCTAAGGTGGTTACAACTTCCTTTCTAGGTGATACTTTCTAAAATGTTTGTTTTTTGTTGTAGCTTAGCTAGACAGGTGTGGCAATACCTTGTGGGATTACAGTCTCACTAAATAGGGATTGTATTTCCTTGACCATTTGTAGATGGTCTAAGTTAATAATTTTTATTATAGGCTAGTAGTCCAATTTCAAGTTCTATTGGGTTTTATTCTCCAAGAGGGTTTCCCACATCTACCATGTGTTATGTGACTGATCTTGCATTGTCTCTCGCTCATTCCTATAAATGTTGTATATGCTTCATGAATGATTGTGGTATCTAATTAAGTATTTGTAAAGATCATAATTGAATTTAGATTATTTGGGCTCACTAATTCATCCCCCCCCTTGAGTGATTTTACTTCTAATAATTTGTATTAGATCAAGGTACTTTGGTAAAAGCTTGACATCTTGAAGGTGATCCAAGTTATAATGGCTAGTCATAATTTGCAAGGTGGTTTCTATACTAAAAAAGCACTGATGTTCATTGGATCTAATTATGATTTTTAGAGTGTCAAGATGAGGACATACATTATGTCCCTAGGGTTTGATGTATGGAAATCTATTATGGATGATTATGTTATTCCTATTACTTCTTCATCTAGTGTTGAAGATACGAAGTTGTTTGAGAGCAAATCTAAGGCAATGAATGCCATCACTTGTGGTATTACAAAAAGTGAGTTCACTAAAGTAATTCAGAGCACATCTACCATGAAAATTTGGGATAAATTGAGTACTATTTTTTAAGGAGATTCAAAGGTTAAGCTTGCTAAGTTGTAGACTCATAGAAGACAATTTGAAAGTCTCAAGATGAAAGAAGAAGAGACTTGATGAGATTATGAATATCATCATAGGTCTTGGAGAGAATATTTAAGAAACTATTGTTTTTCAAAATTTATTAAGGTCTCTATCCTCCAAGTTTTATCCAAAAGTATCTGCTATAGAAAAGAGTCATGACCTTACTCAATTGAAGATGGATCAATTTCATGGCACCCTTACTACTTATGAGATGAGGAAGAATGATGATATACCACCAAAGAAGGAAGAAAAATTCAAGATAGAGATGAAGCCTAAGAAGAAGTTCCAAGGTAAGAAATCCAAAGAGGTTGACATATATGATATTGATGATGATGAACTAATTGCTTTGATTACTAAGAAATTAAACACTAGCTTAGTGAAGTATAAGGGTAAATTACCCTTCAAATGTTTCAACTTTGGAGAGATAGGACATTTTGCTTGTAAGTGCCCTCATAAGCATGAGAAGATTGATGATGAAGAGCATGGTGAAGGTTAAGATGAATAAAAGAAGACATATAGGAAGAAAGGTTTTAGAAAGTATAACAATAAGAAGAGGTCCTTCAAGAAAAAGAATAGTCTTTACACCAAAGAAGATTGAAGCTCGTCAGATGAGATTAAAGACAAAGATTTAGAATATGATCATGAAGATGATGGTCCTGATGAAGATGAAGCCCTATTCATGGTTGAGTAGGGAAGTTTCTCACATCAGGAGTCTACTTGGAGTGATTCAAAGGATAATGAAGATGAGGTAGACTGTGAGACTATTTCGATGAATTCTCTAGAAAAACTAAAGATTGAGAAGAAGATCAATAAGAAGATGAATGTAAGATCAAGGACTATAAGGATCAATTCAATGTGTATGAGAAAAGATTGAATTAATACACCAAGGAAAATGAAGATATGATCAAGCATCTTAGTTGTCAATTGGAAATTCTATCTACAAACCTAAAAGATAAAGAAGATAAATGTTCAATGTATGTTTCTAAAAATAAATATTTGAAATCTGAGCTAG
>JARHVA010006773.1:692500-700000 GCA_037957365.1 Torreya grandis
TCAAGAAATGTATGCCACATGGTTGGATTCTCCTATGTGAGGAAATCATCTGGTCCAAATTTGAAATCATGTGAGTAAGCACAGAAGAAGTTATTGAGGTGAAGTAATGACTATGTAGACATATTAAAATGGTTCCCATACTTAGTCATATTTGAATGAGTTAAAACTAGAGCAAGATAGACGGTGCACATTGCTCTAAGGAGTCAAAAAGTAGTGAGATGAGGATAAGTGCATGATGTTTAATGTCTAAGGTTCCTACAGTTGATTGAATGATGAGCATTGATCATTAAAAACCTGAGTAATCCATAGAGATCAATAGAATGTGTTAAGTCAAAGTTCCTAGATTGCATGAGATGAGGTCAAAGTGATAGATGTTTAACATTTAGTTTTGGTGGCCTATGTGTTAAGCTTGGAATAGATCAAATAAAGTGTATTTGATCTGAGTTGAGAGTTCATGATATTCAAGCATTGTGTTTGAAGGTTAACTGTGACCATTGTTATTCAAATATTTGAATTTAACATAGTAAAACATAGAGAGTAGTATTTTGTCCATATCTTTTGATAGAAGTTGAATTTGCTACTACTATAAAAATAAATATGAAGAGGACTCAATGTCACATCTGATTTACCTAATTTAAAGATTTAAAAGTGAGTACAGTCAAATATATTGATCCTAGAAGTTTATTTTGTGTTTGTGCTTGTTTTGTAAGTGACTTGAGAAGGATATTTGAGTTTGAATTGATGTTGTTTCGATGTCTCACAATGAGTTAGTTATTGAAAAATGTTTTATACTTCATGAAGATACTATGTGAGGATTTTAGAGGTGTAATCAATCTATCTTAAGTATGAACAATGCTTAATAAGTTTACTGTATATTTTGTAATTATGTTCTTGTGTATAAGGTCTCTGATTGAGTTGATTGAGCATACATAGAGGTGAGATAAGTTGAATGTGATCATTTGAGGATGTTTAAGGAGATATAAGGAGTGGACCCATGTATTTTAAAGTGGTTTTGTGTTCTTA
Source organism: Torreya grandis (assembly GCA_037957365.1). Taxonomy (NCBI): domain Eukaryota; kingdom Viridiplantae; phylum Streptophyta; class Pinopsida; order Cupressales; family Taxaceae; genus Torreya; species Torreya grandis. The sequence continues at coordinate 693,524 of JARHVA010006773.1, forward strand.
ATTTTCATGAGCGAGTGATAAAGGAGTGGATGGGTTGACATGAAACCTATAAGGGCTACAAGGGCCTTATTAAAAGGTGTAGTTCCTTAAGGGTGACCCATAGATGTTATGGCTGACCTTTGAAGATTGTATTGAGTTGTGTCCTCATATGAGAGATGACTTAATGACTAAGTTATGCCTAATGGCTGACCAAGGTAGTTATTATCAAGATTGCTCTATAAATAGTGGAACCAAAGATGATGGGTTCTAGACTTTGTGTGAGAGACTAAGAAGTGATTAGAGAGAGGCTTGTGTGGGTTTTGTGGATTGAATGTGGGGTAGAGTTCCTTGAGAATGAGTTGAAAAGTAAATTATTTTGAAGACTATTTGTATGACTTGTAAGTCATAATTCTATTTGGAGAATAATGCTCTTGTAGATTGAGTGTGAGCGAAGGTGAAGAGTAATAAACAGAGGTCCATCATCATATGTTACAGATATTAGTTTAGAGTTGATTGTGTTTATAGGTGTTTTGTGGTGGCTCAACATCTAAGGTGGTTGCAACCTCCTTTCAAGGTGATACTTGTTAAAAGGTTTGGTTATTATTACAGCTCAGCTAGATAGGTATGGTAGCACCTTGTGGGATTGTAATCTCACTAAATAGAGATTGTAGTTTTTTTTTTATCATTTATAGATGGTCTAAATTGGTTCTTATTATTATAGGATAGTAGTCCAATTGTAAGTTCCAGTGAGTTTTATTTCCCAAGAGAGTTTCTCACGTATGTCATGTGTTATGTGATTAATTTTACATTGTCTCTATTGCTTATTTCTATGAATGTTATATATGATTCATGAATGCTTGTGGTAGCTAATTAAGTATTTGTAAAGATTGGAATTGAAGTTGGATTATTTGGGTTCACTGATTCACCCCCTATCAATGATTATATCTCTAACAAAATGAATGTGACAACCTTTCAAAGAGAAGGTACAAGTCATTGAGGACCACCAAAGAGTGAAAAAAGATCAATCATGCTTGTCTGATCAAGGTGATAAAGGTGAACGGATAGGTCATTGGACCTAATGATCCTAGAGGAGGCAAATTGAACGAGTAAGCCCTAGAAGCTGATTGAGTGAGTGTGCTTAGTGGATGGATTGAAGATCAAAGTAGGCTGAGGGTTGTATGCATGACCTATATGTCATGTTGTTGATGTTGTGACAGAGTTATTGCAAGTTTTCTGATTGTGTATGTGTTAAGAAGTAAAGAGTGATCCAAAAGGGTGTTTTGGATGCATTGCTTATGTGTGCAAGTTTTTGAGAATGTAAAAGAGAAAGAGATCAAGTAAGATAAGTCCATTATCTGATAAATAAGACATTAGATCAGAGGTGGAGATTAGATAAAGGTATCTGGGTTAGTGCTTGGTTGCCTACAAAGTTAAAAAAACACACACATGAACCAAGTGTTTAATTAGATTTTAAAAATAAAATATAAAAACCATTATATATATATATATAAATTTTTCCAACAAAAATCTACTGCAAAAAATGGCACATACTTAATAGTCGACTTCAAAACTTCAACAAACGCACTAAAAAGAATCATTATCTACATAAATAAAATAAATTCTAAAGACAAAATAAAATATAATTTCACCCAAAAAAATTGAAAACCAAACTTAAAACAACAATATTATTAAAAATAATAATAATCCTTAAATCAAGTAAAAATCATTACTACCTACATGAATAGAAAAAAAAATTCAAAACACAAATATTAAAATTAAAAAAAAAATGAAAATTTTTAAAAAAAAAAGAAAAACCAAACTTAAAAAAATAATATTATTAAAAATATATATATATATATATATAAAAAACTAAAAAAACATTAAAAAATAATAAACCTTAAATCATATAAAAATTCACAACAAACATCCACCTAAAAAAAATCTCTCTACAATTTTTATTAAATATAATCACAATATGCAAAAGCTGCAAACGAAAAAATAAAAATAAAAAATAAAATAAATTGCCTAAATAAAACGATTTTATTTTAATGTTTTTCACCAAAATCCCGACAGATGCCAAGCATTACTATATCCTAGTGTCGGGGGATATTAATAGGTATCATAAGTTATGCTTTTTCCATAAGAAAGAAACGAAACTTGCAAAATCCACCGTGTTAATTCGCAAATTAATTTTAATAAATGATCATTTTCATATATTTGGATTGATGTCTGTTATCTTTTCAATAAAAACTGTATATAAACGATCGTGGTGGAAATAATACATCATAGATATCCAATGAATGGAGAAGAATATACTATTTTTAGACCCTAAAGCAGCATCCATGGGACGGACCAAATTACAATAAAATTTCCACATGATTCCTGCAGCTTATTTTCCATTTACACTAGCGCTGTATGCTACTGTAAATCTATATTAGATGGAGGACTCCAGCCAAACTCCAACCATTGCCGCGCACCAGCTGTGCCTTTAAATGAATAAATGAATAAACTAGCCATCGGAAGTATGAAAAATACTCCCAACACGCAATTACAGAAATAGGAAAGCGGCGCCTCCGAACAAAGCTGCTCCAATGAAGCCCATCTTCTGTACGCCTATCGCAGAGGGCGCTGATGAACCGGTTTCTTGCGTAGATGGGCCAGGGGTTTCAGCGGTGGGGAATCCAGCTGAGGGGGTGGGAGCTGCTGCTTCTCCTGAAGGAGAAGAGGCGGAGAAAGAAGGTGGCATAGCAGCAACAACAGGAGTCGGTGACGGCGAGGCCAATACGGGCGTTGGTGACTGAACTGGTGTTGCCACAGGAGAACCTATTGGAGCCTGTGCAATACAACATTCCATCAACACCAGCACTAGAAATATCGACACAACCGTACCGAATCTGCCCATTTCCTCTTCGTCTGTGGCTAGACAATGACGAATATAACTCAAAGCTTCAAACGTTCTCTGCCCTGAGAAATGAATGTGAATCAAGAAATAGTAAGAGAGATGAATGGCGCAAGGTGTAATGAAAGGAGGGTGAGGCGGGAATTATATAGGCACCACAATGTCGGTTAAGGAATATCGTTTTTGAAGATGTTTCCGCGTCGAAGAGAGCTCCCGTGTCACGGCATGTCAGACATTTCCGCAATTGACTCCTTCCTCGAAACTTCACAAGGAAGATTTGTTCTTCCTTTAATTGTACGAAAGTTAAATTTCGAGCACGTGGAGTTAAAACTTAAAGCAGACGTGTTATTATTATTTCTTTACAAGATACGGTCAAACATGAAAAGGCGGTCGATTTCTCCGCAACATAGACATGGCATATACCTAGGTTTCTTACAAATTAACTTCAATATTTGCCAATAGTGTTTACTGACTCATTCGTTGCAAAATACACGAAATTATAACCTTCGTAGACTAGTCAAGTTAATGGCCCGTTCCGCGGCAAACGACAGTACTCGTAACATGTCGGATTCGGTCTCAATGTTTTGATTGAAAGCGTGTCATTACATTCCATCAATATTAATTTAAAATATAATTATATATCTTACCTAGTGAAAAGAGATGATATTATAACACATTAAAACTCACAAAAATTAAAATATTTATGATTGAGTGTTAAGTATACAAAATATTATAAAAAATAGTAACCATATTAAGTTAGGTCATTGTCATCACCAAACTAATTGATAATGTAGGAGAAATAAATGAATTATCAGCGTTGTTTTCTAAACCACATTTACAATAAGGATGCATAGTTTCAAGGATAGAATCTTGATGATCTTGTTCTTTGTGGCATGGGACCTAGGAGGAGAAATAACTAAATTGAGGTACAAAAGTTTTACTTGCAATGCTCTACGAAATAGTCCATAGTGTTCATCATGTGGGCATAGTCAAGCGAGAATCAGTGACAAGGAGGTGTGAAAATTTTGAATAGATATGATACATGTGTCAACCATGACCACATTCATTCCATCCTTGTTCTCGCCCTAGACGGTCAGGCTTGTGGGAGCTAGGAGACACTATGCTAAAAGTGCTAGGGGCATTTCCCCAATGACCAATTAGTGTATGGAGTTGATCCACCTTCAATGCCACATTTTATACTTGAACTTGAATCTAGAGCATAACATTTTATAAAACAAATATTTTGTTAGTAACTATAAAATATGTTTTTGTCTATATATGATTTGAACTAATAGTTTTTGTCTTTCTAAACATCAAAGATGATTTCAATGTGAAAGATGTGCAATATTCGCTTGAATTTTGCAGGGTCGAAGGAAAAATATGTGAGAATAACTATGTTTTTGTGAAAGATTATAGTTTGAAGGGTTTAAAGAAAGAGTGAATACGTCTCCAATCCTATTTAACTCACACACAAAACCAAAATACTGCTTGAGATGCTCAATTTGACCGCATACGTAGCATTTAGGTGCGAGAATACCAAAATGTACAAATCAATCACCCATGTAAAACATACCAACAAAACACAATTTTTTTGGAGGTCAACAATGGTAAATCATAGATTGAGTAACCTCTTGGACCAAGAAAAAGAGGATCCGTTGACATTCCAATATTTATTGAGCATCTAAGAGGGAAATTGATTTTGGAAAATCCATTTGTAACCTTGTAGATATTGTACCAAAGCAGAGGAGTAGCCATAGACCAATTCTAATCCCTCCACGATTGAGGAGGTGGTTTTAGGCAAATCTTGTGAAAAAACACATTAGGGACTACTATTTGAATTTAACTAAAAAACTCAATGTTTTTAATATTGAGCCCAAATTTGGATTTAAGCTCAATGCAAGTCATCCACAATATAGCATGTGCATTGAAAATATCTACAATGGTGCCTGTGAATTTTATCTTAAGCCTATGTGCTTTAACCAGAGTACCTCAGCAAGAGGCACTCGATGGAAATCAATCACAAGGGATATCCACAAATAGTGGGAACTGACATATAACCTAATCCTAAACTTGTCTCCTTTCTAGACCAAACAAGGTTGAATGGATTCCCAAGATTTCAAGATGATTTTGGCCACAAAGGCGAATATTTTTTTGCTACAAACTTGGGCAATAAGAAGGTTGTGCAACCTAAACTCATTTCACTTTATTATGCCATAAGGGCTTCCACTAATGATACAATGTCTTAGTAAGAGTTTCCAAGATTCATGGGCTTCAACTGGCTGATGGACACAATTGACCCACAAATAAATATGTTACTTTTATATATCAATCAAACCCAGTCATATTGGGTTTTTAGGATGACAACATAAGTCCCAATGTGATGAGAAATATTGAAAGGACCCCAATAAAATAATTAATATACATGAGTGGTAGCCAACTATTAGAAGAAAAATTGAACTTACGTTCAAGGGAGAGGCTTAATAATCAAATAAGTCATTTTCACTCTCTACACAACATAGTTCCATAAATCAAATTTTGAAGTTTGAAAAGTGAATGGGATACCTAAAATTTTGAACACCATTCCATGAAAAATTAGTTCATATTGTATTGTTGGTGTAGGATATTAATTTCCTACTCTTTAGCTTACTTAGGTGTTATTTCATTGGAGATGTGTATCCCACATTCATGAAGATGATAGGCTTATGGCTTACTTTCACCTATATTGGGGAAGATAGTCCAACATACATGGGATAGTTAGGATTATCATATCTTCTACCTATACGTAAATCTCTATTGTAAACTATTTGATACAGAGTGGATAATAGATAGTTTATTCTTTATGTGTAATGTTGAAACTTTCATGGTTGTGCTAATGAGCTATTGGAGAAATCTTGGCTTAAAAGTCTTATTTATTCTATCATGGTATCAGAGTGGTGTCCAACTACCATTTTTTCAACTGACATTTTTCACATTGTTTGTCTACTCCTTAGATAACTTGTATGGTTCCTTTTCATATTTAAGTTTTTTATTCATATTCAAAACATATCTATTATGGAGAGTTTATGGTTTTGAATATGCTTAGATCTATTTTATTTAGATCTAATCATTCCTAATGATTTGCATTTGAGTTGATTAGATCTATTATGTTGATGATACATTTTTTTGGAGATTTTTTTTTTTCAAAAAAGCACGACTATTTTGCAGAGCAATTTTCTCTTCACATAGTTGTCTAATTCATAATTTTTTTTAACTGCTAGCAAGAGGACTTCGAGGGGTTTCTATAAAATGGTCATAATAAATATTTTGATCAATATCTAAGGAAATATGAGGCTCTAAATTTGACCTTGCGATTATATTTTTCTACGATTTGTTTACGCGTGATCAAGAAACAAAAATCAGGTCTTTTATTTAAAGTGAAAAATTAGCATAGAAGATTTATCTATGTGTAAGATTGTTCTTTTCCTTTTCTATATTTTTTTTTCAAATCCATTTTTTCTATATCTAGTAGAAAAAATTTAATTTTCTCCAAGCATTTAATATTTTTTTGGTGCAATGTTCTATTTTTGACCCATTTATGATAGGATAACCTTGTAAAAATT
>JARHVA010006773.1:707500-715000 GCA_037957365.1 Torreya grandis
GCATTAAGAAGAAGATTTATTTTGTTTAATGACTTAAGAGTGGAAGTCATAGGATTTGGTCTTATGAAATAATAGTATGGAGATGATGAAAAATTTCAAAAATAATGGAAGTCATGTACAAAACTAGTAAATAAGGATATAACACCATTCTTAGATTATTGTATTTATGTAGGTTTCTTATTCAGAGGAAGATAAGTATTTATGCATGGTTCAATGTTATGGAATTTGATCAAGGAAAAACATAGTAGAGGTTTATCATATCATTTTGGTTATAACAAAACATTAGCACAAATGGAAAAAAGTACTTTTGCAAAAGAATGAGTGTATGTGTGTGAAATTTTCTTTAACAATGTACAGTTTTCCAATAAAAGGTAGATTTTAAAATATAGAATTATATCAACCATCATCGATTCCAAGAAAATCATGGGAGGATATAGGTATGAATTTTGTTTTGGGTTTACCTAAAACATAGAAAGGAAATGACTTTTTATTTTTAATAATTGATATATTTTAAAATATGGCACATTTTTTAGTATGTAGACATACTAGTAATGAAACAAATAATACTAACTTGTTTTTTAAGGAAGCTTTATGACTGCATGGTTTACCATAAACTATAGTATTAGATATAGATGTGAAATTTGTTGGACATTTTTACAAGACATTGTATAATAAGTTCAATACTAAGCTACAACTTTAAATTCATCATATCATCCTTAGACAGATGGCCAAATAGATGTAGTTAATAGAAGTTTGGGTAATATTTTTAGATAAAACTGTGTATTAGTTTTTAGAATGATGTTTTGGTTCATACTCCATGAAACATCATTAGGGTATGATAATGAATTAGTAGTTTTTTTACACTAATATATTCTCATAAAAGATCTTAGTCTACAAAAACTACTAATTCATTCTCACACCCTGATCATGGTTCATGGAGTATGAACCAAAACATTTCTCTAAAAACTAATACACATTTTTAATAATAAATTATCTAGCAAATCAATGGACTATGGAAATACTCTCTTGTTAATATTTTTAGATGTTTAATTAAAGTTAAGTTAGAAACATGGAATAATGTTCCAACTCAAGCTGAATTTTCATATAAAAATTATATGAATAGAAGTACATGAAAGACACCATTTAATTTTGTTTATCGGACAAGTACAAGAGGATTTTTGGAATTATGTGACATGAAAAATTAATAAAAGATAAGTGATAAAGTAGATATTATAGAGTAAATGCTAAAAGTACTTAAGAAAATGCGTGGATAATTTGAAAGTAATATATTTCAATAAAAATAGTGTATAGATATAAACATAAGATATATTTAATATCAGGTGGGAGACTTAGTTTTAACACACTTTATAAAATAAATATTTCCAAGAGGGACTTATGATAATTTGAAATGGAAAATGATTAGTCCATGGATAATTTTTCAATAAGTTTTGAAGTATTTTATGAGATAAAATTACCAAAAATTGATAGATACATCACCTATTTTCAATGTAGTTGATTGTATCCATATTATGAAGGACAAAGTAATGAAAATAAAAGTTCAATTTTTTAAGAGATATATTGGATATCTTAGATGCCTAAGAAATAGCTTGAAGAAATAGAAGAAGTGATTGAAACATGAGCCACAAAAACTACATGAAGAAATGCATTTATAATATATTTAGTAAAATTTATAGATGAGAAATAGAAGTTGTAACATGTATTAACAAATCAGAAGATGAAAAATAATGAATATCATTAGGAGAGTTATTTGATGTCACATGAGTAGGAGCACATGTTTATTTTCTTACATATGGAGTATGATGCAGGGGAATTTTGAGTTCACATGCAATCTTTCATCAACAAAAAATATGATAGTTTAATATTTTTTATAACTATTTTGTTACACAAGGCTTCTTACTACATATATGTCTAGTTGTAAGTGTGTATATTTATTTTTTCTTATGCAACCTCTTTGTGTTTGTTTACATCACCTTTGTGTGTGCATTTGTTTATTGTAGGTTTTTTTTCCTATAATCACATGTGTGGGTAATGTTTCACACATATGTTTTTGAGCAAAATGCTATCTATCTCTTATATATAAATAATCTTACAATTGCATGCACAATAATTTATGTTAATATTTTTCTACAACATAGTAGTGTGGATGTTTACAATATGTTTACATCAATCTAGGATTTATTTTGAGTAACAAGGTATTTGATATAGTTGATTCTTCATTTGAAAAAATATGAGTGGTAAGAAATATAAATCATATTTTCCACTATAAGCAAAAAATGTAAATAACAAACAAATGAAGAAGAATAAATACTACTATAAACTATGAATGAGACCATGAAAGATATATTTTATTTAGCAATGGCCTACCGTCTTATTATTTTCACATTTTCTTATAAAGTATCTTCAAATTCCATTTTGACTAGATTATTCTCATATGTCTCTTTGATTCCTTTTTGACACTAATATATTTATTTTTTATATTAATGACAAGTCCCTATACCCTTCTTAACACTCACTTCGACAAAAATAGGAGTCTCACTTTGAGATAATTAAATACTAGGCCTTAATAAATCAAGGTTTTAAAATTTTGCATAATTAAAATGCATTTGAGATAAAATACCTAATGGTAACAACCCCATTAGGTTTTACTAGAATAGGTTAATTTTTTTAAATTAATTACATTAATTCATCTAATAGATCTCATCACTATGAATTATACAAAGTGGTCTTTAACTAAATGCATTATTTCAAATAACTTTTAAAATGTCTATAGATAAGACATTTAGCTAATGATCACCATAAAAATAATATATCAAAATAGGTAATGTTAAAATTACAAATAAACACTATATTTATTTCATAGAAGTAGTATTACAAATTCAGCCATAGCTGATTTAACATTATAGCCACTACTGCAAATGTACATATGAATAAAATGAATAGTTTTATCAATAATAAATGTCTCAATAATAATAATAAAATGATAAAAATCTCCATGGAGCATGAGCCTCAATGAACTCAAAGTATCTATAAGTAATTTCATTTAACGAACCGCTACACCAAAACCTCAAGGCATTAGTGAAATCCATCCATTAGGATCATAACATCCCACCACGCTTCTGAAGCCCAGAATCTGGGCTGGATTTGTGCCTATACCACTAGTATCCCCTATGTGTATGAACCTTGGATGAACACTGCCATGTCGGCGTAGCCACTTGCTCCATGACTTGAACCCAGGTGGAAGCTCTGATACCACTTATAATGAAATTACTATAATATCATAAGTAGATCCAAATATGACTAAAATATATAAGAATATATGATAATAGACAAGCCACTTCGAGGGGGAAACCTTCACAAGCTTCAATAAGAGCATAATTCACAATATGATGATAAATAATTACCCACTACCTCCTATATATAGTCTATCTAGGCCATGGTTACTCCGTAGGCCAACCTACTAACCAAATGAATGCATAGAGAAATGTGATATAGCATCAAAGAGGGATAAGTAATCCACAAGTTGGATGTTCTTATCTTAATACATGTGATAGGTTAAGGGTGTATTATGCCCTTCCCCTTGAAACCAACATTGTCCTCAACATTGAACAACTTTGGATGTTATTGCAAAAATTATTCACCTTCCCAAGTTGCATCTTCACTATTTAGGTTCTTTCACTTGATTAGATATTCCCTAATATCTCTTGTTCTCAACCTCTTAGTATGTGTTTGTAGGATCTTCTCTGGTTCTAAAATGACTCATCCTTCTTCGTCTAGTTCTTGGAGCTCTGTCTGGGCTAAAACTTTCTATCCAATGACCTTCTTCAAATAGGAAACATGAAATACTGGGTGTATGTGAGATGAAAGAGGTAACTCGAGCTTGTAAGCCACACTTCTAATTTTATATAAAACCTGATAAGGGCCATTATACTTAGGAGCAAGTTTGTTGTCCTTTTTATGTTGCTTCAAGTACATCTACTTGTAAGGATGTAAACGTACAAATACCCAGTCATCCACCTCAAAATTTCACTCACTACAATATTGATCTACTTGTTGCTTCATCCTATTTTGTGCAAAGGCCAAATTTTCTCACAAACTAGCCAAAACCTCTTGTTGATGCTGAATGTGCTCCTCCACATCTCGAACCTTGGTTTGCACCTTTAATGAAGAAGTGATGGAAGGTGGATGGTAACCATATAGTGATAGAAATGGAGACATTTTTAAAAAGGTATGGAAATATGTGTTATACCACCATTCTGCAAGTGGTAGCCATTTGACCCATCATTCCTATTTATCTGATACAAAATAATGAAGATACCTCTCTAAACATTTGTTAACCACTTCTGTTTGTCTATCAGATTGGGGGTGGTAAGATGAGCTATGAGCTAGTTGAGTACCCAAATAGGAAAATAGTTTAGTCCATAAATTACTAGTGAAAATAGGATCATGATCACTTACAATTATTTTTGGGGTTCCATGTAATTTTAGAACTACCTCTAGAAAAATATTTGCTACTGTAATTGCTGAAAATAGGTGTGAGAGAGCAAAAAAATGGGAATATTTTGTAAGCCTATCCACAATGACGAAGATAACATTCTTACCTTTAGAACCGGGCAACCCTGTGATGAAATCCATGGAAACCTCCTCCCACCTTTGACTAGGAATTGCTAACAGTTGTAATAGACCTGGGGTCTTAACTATCTCACCTTTATTCTATTGGCATATCAAGCATTCTACCACAAACTTTTGTACATCTCCCTTGAGTCCTTCCCAAAATAACTCTTTCTTAATTCTGTGATAATTTTTCAAGAACCTTGAGTGTCCCCCAATTGTAGATGCATGGAACTCCACAAGAATCTTATGATTAAGCTCTGAATCTTTGCACAAGTATAACCTACCCTTATACCATAGGAATTTACCTTTCCATTCAAAATTTTTAGAGGCTAAATTACCTTGTTGGAGATTTTAAATTAGAGCCTGTGTATCCTTGTCTTGCTCTCATTCTAACCTGGATTCATCCACCCAATCTACTTACAACATGGACATTACACAAAGTAATGCTTCTGTGGATGTATCCCATCTGGATAGTGCATCTACTACTACATTATCTTTACTCTTCTTGTAGATGATTTCAAAATCATAACCCAACATTTTGGTTACCCACTTTTTTTGTTCCTCAGATTATAATCTTTGCTCCAAAAAGTATTTGAGACTATAATGATTTGTTTTCACCTTAAAGTGTCTACCCATCAGATAGGGCCTCCATTGTTTAACTTCATGATGAATAGCCATCATTTCTTTCTCATAGATAGGTTTTTGTAGATTCTTACCTTTGAATTGATGACTCTCAAATGTAATGGGTCTTCCTTCTTGCATTAGTACTGCTCCCAACCCAGATCCAGAAGCATCACATTTAACAATGAATGTCTTTGAGAAGTCTGGAGTAGCCAAAACTAGAGTGGTGCACATAGCTACTTTCAGTTTCTCAAATGCTTTGGTGGTGGCATCATTCTAATGGAAGGCATCCTTCTTTAGCAATGTAGTGAGTGGAGCTACTATGCTGCCATAACCTTTCACAAATTTTTGGTAGTAACTTGTTAGTCCTAGGAACCCTCAGAGGTTTTTGAGAGTTTTTGGCATGGGCCATTCCATCATAGCTTTGATCTTCTAGGGATCAACTTTGACACCTTCATGGGAAACAATGTGACCTAGGTACTCTACCTCCTTTACTCCAAAGGCACATTTTGATGGCTTTGCATAAAGCTGATGCTTCTCCAAAACTATCGACACCTATTTCACATGTTGCAGATGTGCTTCCCATGTATAACTATAAATCAATATGTCATCACAGAAAACTAGCAAAAACTTCCTTTGAAAAGGCCTAAAAATAGTGTTCATTAAGCTCTGAAAAGTAGATGGTGCATTTGTAACACCAAAGGGCATTACCAAAAACTCATAATGGCCCTCATGCATTCTAAAACTAGTTTTATGAACATCTTCATCCTTGATTCTAATTTGATGGTACCCCAAGTGAAGATCTAATTTTTTGAAATAATTAGCATCATGCAACTCATCAAGTAAATCATCAATTACTAGAATAGGAAACTTATCTTTGATGGTGTACTTGTCGAGTTCCCTATAATCTGGGCACATCTTCCATGTGTCATCCTTCTTCTGCACCATGACCACTGGTGATGAATATGTACTTTGGCTATGCTTGATGATCCCTACCCATGTCATGGACGATCTTTTTGATCTCACTCTTTTGTGCATATGGATATCTATAGGTCTGATATTTGGTGGTTGACTCCCTAGAAGTAGTTGAATGGCATGATCATGTTCTCTTTTTGGGCGTAGTCCTTTTGGCATGGACCCAAAAATAGATGGGTGGTCATCAAGAATCATCTATAGATTAGGATGTGTAGATGCCTATGTGGGTTGAAATTCTATGGAACATAATCATGCAATAATTCCCTTTGCCCCCTTTTTTAGAATCTTGGTCATTTGATGTGAACTAATCAATTGTGGAGATTTTTCTTATTATCCACGTAGTTCAATTTTTCTTCCTTTAGAATGAAAGTGTAGGAATAGTTCCTGGAAGTTCATCTCAATGTTACCCAAGGTTTTGAGCCATTGGACTCTGAAAACAATGTCTGTGCTACCCATGGGAATAGCAAACATAGGAGAATCAAGATTGTACTCACCTATAACAAGCTTAATACTATGGCATTTTCTTGAACAATTAATTGTGTTACCATTTGCAATCATGACCTAAAATTTTGGTGTTGGGTAGATGAAACAGTTCAATCGAGTGGCCAACTTATGGTTAATGAAGTTATGTGTGCTCCTTGAATCAATCAACACTGTCACCTTCTATTTCTTAAGAAAAACCACCACCTTAAGAGTTTGTGGAGTGCTAATACTTGAAAGTGCATGACAAGAGATTATAGGTTGGGAATCATTAGGTACCTCCTCTATCTCTTCCTAATCATCATTGGAGGCATCATTTTCTTCTTCATCTTCATTAGATCCCTCAATGTAGAATAACTTCTTCTCAATAAATCTATGTCATTTGCTCCAATTGTTGTCACAACTGAAACATAATCCTTTGGTATTCTTCTCTTCAATTTGATTAGGGGTCAATCTGGTAGGTAGAGGAAATGTTGGTGTCGATATGCTACGATCTTTGAAGTAAGTGAATGGCTACTTCTGGTTGGCTATGATTTTTTACTCAGCTCTATGTGCCATGATAGTAGAATCAGAAATCTTAAGTGGATTAAACATGTGTACCTCATGTTGAATGTGGTCCTTGAGTTTGTAGACCTGCCATAAAAGGGATTTATGATGTCGACCCTAATTGACACTTTTAACCCAACCACTACACCAAAACCTCAAGGAATTAGTGAAATCTACCCATTAGGATCATAACATCCCACCATTCTTCTGAAGCCAAGAATCTGGGCTAGATTTATACTCATACCA
>JARHVA010006773.1:720000-765000 GCA_037957365.1 Torreya grandis
AAACACGTAAAATACACAATATACTATTTTAATAACTAATAATAGTGATCATCATGCATAAAATATAAAAGTAAAACTAACTCCATAGCTAATCAATCATGTAAATTAAACAACATATAACTACTTCATAATCAACATATGAAATCAAGCTTAACTAAATAGTAGTTAGTCAAAAAATAACCATAAAAATCCATGAATCAATAGGTTATTAGGTTTAGAGAGAAATCAGGATGTGACACTAACCACTCCTAATATTTCCAGTCTCTTTTCCATGATTTCATTCTCTACCATAACTAATCTCTATCTAATCTTGTCCATGATTTTTTGACCTCCCATTCTTTCTAATTAGTCTCGACCATAGTTTCCAAACCTCTTTAACTGCTATGTAATTTACTTGGCCTCTCATGTGATGAGTTGTGTAATTAGTGTACTTTGAACCCTTAATAACTTGTCTTTGAACCTCCCATTGCTAAAATGTTTTATCCATGCTTTGTATATTTCCTTACTAAGCACTAAGAAACATGATGCATATCTTATCTATATGTTTATTTTAATGAAATAGTTTTGATTTTTGATTAAGATGCATTATGGTTATCTTTAATATGTTTGTTTATTTCTAATTTATGTGTTCAAGGAATTTGAGTAAACAAGACTGACAAATAGCAATCTGGGCATTGATAGCCCATCACAACTGTGGAGTGTTATGGATAGTGATAGGCTATAATACTTATGTAAAGTGTTAACTAAAATTATCTCAGTAATGGCATCGTATATAAACTAAGTGATAAATTGTAGCTACTTATAAATTGCCATGTTGAACCCATAACAACTTCCAACAACCTATCTTGACCTATAGCAATTGTAACAATATATTGAGGCTATTACACACAATGGAAGAAGTTGGAGAATAGATCTTACATGTCAAAATATGAAATATATGATTGAAGGAAGAGGTAAATGGATCTTCCTCATTAAACTAAACTTATATTATTATCATCTCTCAAATAACACTTCCCATGTTCTATATTCCTTTAGCCATAACTACCAGTGTTCTCTTAAATTAGACATATTCCTAATTCTCTTTTATATTCTTAGTATTTATTGTTAGGAAATAAAATATGGAAACATATGTATATAATTCCACAAGGATACATGCCACAAATAATATAATAATAATAACTTTGAGTTTGAATAGTATCATTACTATCAACAGTTATATTTGTATCCATTGTTGTAGTAATCTTTAAGTGCTACAGAATTATGAATGAAATCAGCATTTTGAAGTAAAAGCATTAAAAATTAAGAGGAATATTAGAACTCAAACCCAAGAAAGGAGGGGCCCCTTAGGAGGAGTCATAGTGAATATCCTATCTTGTTAGATTATTCAATAAAATTGGTGTATAAGTATTTATTTTTATCTTTTAAATTCTGCATATGTTTGAGTTGAGTAATGTAATTACTTCTCCCATTGTTTTAAAAACTTTAAATGATTCTTAATTCATTATATTAAGTTCCAATACATTCAATTAAATTCATTTTAACTCATTTATTACGTACAAGTGTGATTTGATTCCATGTAATTTCAATTCATGTAATATCCTTAATGCAGGTGTATTCTTACTTGTAACTGATACAATTTAACGAGTAAATGTTGAATATATGGTGTCAACATATTGTTAAATACAAATGCATCCTAGGTTGACAATTAAGGAAAAAAATTATTTTATAAACCAAGTGTTCATCCCATCTTATAGTTCAGGTTGTATGTTCAGATGTTGGTCTATGTCAGTTTAATTTGTGGTTATAATTTTACTCTTCATTTTGGAATTGTTTTTAGGGAAGGTGTAACAACAATTATCTCTCTAAGATTGATAAGTCCTTTTTATTTCAAAATCCTTACTATATTTTTAGAGAAATATAATACTTTCCTAGTTATATTTCATGCTTTCTAGACATAAGTTTCAATCTATATAAAATTAGATTAGTGTAAATTCCAAAAACACATGTTGTACCAAACCTATGTAGGGTGCATCAATAAAAAACACAAAAGTAATTTTGTTAATTTGTATGTAGTGGGAATGCAACTACCTAGGTATATTCTTTACTAAATGGTTAACTTTTACTATAGGAATAGAGTTACAACATGCAACAATTGAAGATCACAAGGAAACATCAAAATACAATACACAATGGTCACTAGAAGATCTAGGGACAAAAAAGATCTTGATTGGGCTGGTAACACAAGATAAGAATCAAGAGGAAGAGGATTTTAATACCCTAAATAATGACCCTTTTATTCCATTTTAGATGTTTCCTACGTAGTCACCTTATACTCAAGAATATGGCATTCATCTCCCTTTACCCTCACCCAAACTTTTTGAAAAGAGAGCATTTAAAACCCTTTTAGATCCGAAGAGGAACATAAAACCTGTAGAATCTACTGAATTAGACAAGCTCTTTATTGGACATCCAAAATAATCCTCAAGAAATTACACTCCTTCACCCCCATATACGAGACACTCTTTCCCCTAGAAAATCCTAAACATTCCATTTACTACTTGTATTCAATAAAAAATGCATCATATCTATAAATCAATCCTAATTCAGAGAATATAGATCATATTTACACTTCTAATTGGGGATGCATTAGATAATAGGAAACATGACCAATATGTGGATCTAATAGACCCAATTAGGGTATTTCTTATCATAAAAACAATACTAGGGATGGTTTTAAAGCCTCCAATAAAAAAAAAATGCAATGACCCTAACTAAGTCTTATATTTTTATATTCGTTATACTAATAATAAGTAAAACAAAAGTCTAATTTAGTGTTGGTGTGGCATAATATGAGGGTTAGTAAACAAATACACATGCATAAGAGAATCCTAATTAAGTTATGTATAGGTAAGACCCTTAATGCATGGAGATGAAGAGTAATATTATTCAAAAGCTAATACTTATTTTAATTCTATATACTAAAGAGAGGAGTAAAGTTAGAGAATATTTAACTCAAAAATAAACACATCAAGACTTAATGTATCCCTTGGCCAAAGGGGATTCACAAGATGTTGTTGTGGTTTATAAGGATCACTAAGAAAGGCCAAAGCATCCAAGACTTCTCCACAAGACTAGATTCTCCAATTAGAAACCCTAAGATAAGACTCCTCAAGTAGAATGGTGGAAGAGAAGATCATAAAGAAGTGAAAATTAATAATAACTCTTGATGTATTTCTAAGAATGATGAAATTTTATTTTATATATAGGTAAACTTAACCCTAAGCCCCTCTGAAAGTTTTGGCTAATAGGGTCAACCCAATCAACCTTTTACTGATATTGACAAAAATTCACTAGTTCATGGGCTAGGACAGCAAAGAGCAAACCTATACCCCAAATATATTTTCACCAATAATAGTACAAGGTCCACCCAGTTGACCTAGTACTTTAAACTATCGAAATGGGTTTTAGGTTAGGAAAAAGGGGCCCAAAAGATGATAAAATATTGGAAGAGTGTAAAAAATAGGAGTAGTAGATTAGGTTGATGTTTTAGGATTTGGTTGGATTGATAATAAATGTTAGTAATGAACAACAATCCTATAAATCACCAATGGTCTGCCCACCCCTTTCCTAATGCACCCTTTAGGGCTTGCACTTAGAGATATTGAGACTTGACATGTTCATGCAAGATATAAAGCATCAGTATTTGAAAAAAAAATGAAAATATTATGTGCATATATATGCCTAACTTAAATGTGATCATGTATCACTTAGGGGAATCAAGGGATTGTGATTTGAGAAAGAACATAGTAGCACATAATGTTGAGGGTAAAAAAATTATAGTACTTTAAAGCATAAAATAATTGAAAGTAAATGACAAAAAGGGAAATAATTAAAAAGGTAAATGTGATGCATACCTTGACTTACCTTTATCACAAGATGGTTGTCTATTGTGTTTTTAGTTTTGATTGTGTAAGGTGCATAGACTGCTTTCGATAGACCCAAGAATACAAAATTAAAGAGAAAAAATTAAAAAATGTAGGAAAGCTAAGATAACTAATGCTATGTGGACAATACACACTTAGAAATTTGGCAAGCTAGGGTGGAAAGTGCTATGTCATACCAAATTACCAAGTCAAAATTTAGATTAAATTAGGTAACCAAAAATCTAAGGCTACTAAAAATTGAAAAAGTCAAATAAGTAAACCTTAAGTAAGAAAGTCAAAATTTTGAGTAAATCGAGTAACCAAAAATTCAAGGCTACTAAAGAACCATAAAATAAAATAAATAAACTTTAAATAATAAAGGAAATCTCACCAAGTCAAATCAATGATACATGTTAGAAGGATGGTAATCAAACATCAATGTGAAATCAGTACCAATCCTTACTAAAACAAAGATGGGCAAGCAAAAAATGGTACAACAACATTGATGAGTGAGAAGCAACAATCCTTACTCAATCATCAATGGAAAAAGGGTGCATAAAATGGAAAACATTGGTGAGTGAGAAGTATCAAGCAAACCTCACTCAACAATGGAAAAAGGGTGCATAAAATGGAAAAAAACATTGGTAAGCAAGAAATTACAAGCTAACCTCACTCAATAATGGAAAAAGTATGTGAAAGTAGAAACAAACCTAGGTTTCTACCAAAAGGGTGGTATAACAATGACAAATGGTAAAACAAAATCAAGGCATACCTATAAATGTAAATCCATGGTGCAAACAAAATAATCCATAATTTCTCAAACATGTTGTTTTGTTCTAAGGAATGATAAAATTGAAACAAAGTAGTGTTAGCATGTTTTTAAGATGTGAAGAAAAAAGAAGGATAGAAGAGGGAAAATAGATTTTGAATCATAATTTTCATGTCAAGGGATGAAATTATATGGGTTGAGGGTAGAATGAAAGAAAAACCAAGGCAAAGGAACTCTTTATCAAAGTTAAGACACTCAAATTAGGTTAATCAAAACAAGAGGACTGTCGACCTTAAGGACTCTATAGAACTTCATTTAGCCACATTACTCTTAGGTCAACAAATGAAGTATGTAGATCATCCCATGAAGGATGTATGCATGAAAAATTAAAATGGACCTATCTTCCCACAACATGTTCCCCATTCTTCAAGACCACTTACAGAGCCATTGGTCTACTGTGAAGAATGGGTAATTGCATGAGAAAGTAGGTAGCACTAAAATATTTTTTAAATTATCCTATTCCAATCTACTAGCTTATTATACCCCAATGGACCTAGGCTCTAGTGTGAGGCCAATTGTGGAGTTTGATCTTCGATTAGAGATAGGATATGTGATTTTAATCACATCTTTTGGTGTAATTTTTACTTTTGGGAGATTTATGTTGCCTTTTATATATCATTTCATTTTATTTCAAATGATTTGATTTTAACTTTATTGATATATTTTTTATTCCTCCATATGGATTCAGAGAACCAAATATTAGTGATAAAGATGACTTTCATTTGAATAATTAAGACTTGGTTACTAAAAGAGAGAAATTCAAAGAGCATGTTGTCTAAGAGTATCATAAATTCAGGTGGAATAAAAGTGTTGTCTTGAATTTGACATTATTTTATCCAATGTGGAGTGAAAGGAAAGGAAATCAAGAGGAATGAAACATAAAACAATTTGAATTACTTCAAATCAAAAAAATTATGACAAAGGGTGAAAAAGGGATTAAATAATAGAAAAGTGTGATTCTTTATCATAAAAATGAGGAAATGTAGGAAAACATCCTAACATAGATTGTTGTATAGATTTTATCTATCAAAAGAAGCAAAAGTTAAAGTTGAGAATAAAGATCAAGAATGTATATTTTTTTAAAAGAATAATAAGATGGTAATTTTATGAGGAATGCTAGGTACTATCTATGTTATTACACTACAAATAATTAAATACAAACTAATGAGGGTGCCAAAAATTATTCAAAAAATAAATGGGATAAGAAAAATATGTTATTTGTGAGGAAGGCCAAGTCCTATCCATGGTCTGACACTACAATTCACAAATGAGAAACCCAAGGGGTGATAAAAAAATGTGTAAAAAGTATGAAAAAAAAGAGGATAAAAGTAAATCATGAGGAATACTAGGTCTTATCTATGGTTTTATAATGCAACTCATGAGAAAAAGGGAAACCAAAAGACTAAAAGGAAGGACTAAGGTTTGTAAAAATAGAGAATTGGTGTAGAGGGTGAGACCCATGTAAGTAACTTGTAAAAAGTGTTTTGATAAATAACATATATAAAAAGCATGAAAAGAAGGGAAGGGTTCTACATTAATGTATATACTAAGGATGAGCATGTGAGAGACAAACTTGTGTCTCACAAGGTTTCTTCAAGTTGAATTAATTTAGTAGCATGTAATTGAAGTAAGAGTGGGCGTCATAAGATGCCACAAAGGGTAAGTGGATGTAGGGATAGGCATCAAAAGATACCCCAGAGTCTGAAATGATATATGGGTGGGCATCGCAAGATGATTCAAAGGATAGAGAAATATGTGGATGGGCATCAAAATATGCCCCATAAGCTAACAAGAGAAAGAAAAGATAAGAAGTAAAGAAAACCCCATATAGTGTTTAAATAGATTTGGGTTGACCAAGAAGATTTGAATAGGGGACTTCATCATGATTTGAAAAAATGAAAAAAATGCTAAGGAGAAATAGAGAATTGAGTTAGATAGATAGGATAACAGTAAGAGTATAGAGTTGATTGGGTTGATCTAGTACTATAAACTAAGAAAAATAAAGTCTAATAAGAGTACAGAGTTGATTGAGTCAACCTAGTCCTATAATCTGATTGTTAAAAGAGATATAAGGTTGATTGGGCTGACCTATTACTACAAGTAGGGGTAAAAATAGTCTATAAGACACTGTGTCGAATAAAATGATAGTGTACTAAAAAATAGGGAAAGATATTGAAAACAAGAAATGAAAGGAAACACATAGTCAATTGGGTCAATGAGAATGATCCAATTAAGGCACATCACACAAAACCTTACACCAACAGTGGACAATGTAAGTTTTTATAATACAACATATAATGAGCAAAGAAAAAGCAAAAAACTTGAAAAGTAAATGCTAACTAAGTGGTCATCCTAAATGTTATTAGATTATTAAATGTTATTTTTAGTGTGATAGGGAAGTTGGCTGAAATTAGGGAACTAGAAAGTAATCTATGGTTGGTTTTAGGATGTTTAGGTTGAAAGGGATCTGTGTTGACACTAGTATTGGTTTGGTATTAAGGCCTACCCCCTTACTTCACAATCTTGTAGTGATAAGCGTATCAGGTGATTTTCCAATATATAACATTAATCATGTGTTTATACTTAGCTAGAAAACCAAGTCAGATTCAACCTTGGTGATGAATCTAAGCATGTAGGCCTTGGGAAGACAAATGTTAAATTCATTTTGAAATTTTGTGATTTGGTAGTGTGTGCATGAAAGAGAAAAATAGTGCTACTAAATGGTACATTGAAAAGCCACCTATTTAGACTATGTGGTCTAATCTAATCATGCAAATAACTAAAAGTGACAGTGTGAAGTAATTACTATCATATAGTTATTAATTATAATTTGAAACAAAATATAGCATCAATTTAGATGATAGTGTATGCAAACATTATAGTATAGAGTCGACAATCTTTCTAATATACTACTGATGTAGGGGTCTTTAAGAATTATGTCGATACTGTAAACCTAGTCTTTCAAATAAAATACAAATTATAGAATCGAGTCGACTAGGTCAACCTAGTTTGATGTATGAGGACAATTTTAAAGACCATGAACTATGCAAAACAAAAATTTAAGGAAGAACTAAAATGAAAGAGAAAGAGGGAAAGGAACCTCAGTGAGTTGGAAGAGGCAGAGGAATGTGAGATTATTGTTGAAGTGCCTTGAATGTTACTTGCAATTTTTTCCAACTATGTCAACCTAGTTATGTAGTTCCCTATTTGTTGAAACCTATGAAGAATACTATTTTGACTTGGTTGATCTAGTATGTTTTCTGGAAATTGTATAGAATACTATACCAACTTGGTTAACCTAGTATTTTTCTAGAAACCTGTAAGAGTACTATGTTGAATTGTTTGACTCACTAGCCTATATCTGATGAAGACCTATACAAATATAATAAATTCATTTTTGATGTGAATATGTGTTAAACCTATGCACAAAAGTTATAAACTATATTGACCATGTCAACCTAGTATTGAAAATATAGAAAATAAATAAATATAAATTTAGAAAATGAAAAACATGAAATAAAACTTGCAAGGGTTAGATTCATGGTGGGTTCACCAGAATGTATGCAATCAAAAATACATAATGTATATAAATCAATCCTAACTTGAAGAATATAGATCATACTTACACTTCCGATTGGGGATACATTAGATAATTAGGAACATGAATAATACGTGGATCCACTAGACCTAATTAGGGTATCTATTATCACAAAAACAATACTATGAAGGGTTCCAAAGCCTCCAATCAAGAAAAACTATGCAATAACCCTAAACAAATCCAATGTTTTCATGTTCACTATACTGATAACAAGTAAAATAAAAGTTTAATCTAGTGCTCAACAAACCTTGTCGTATAATATGAGGGTTATTAAACAAATAAACATCCATAAGAGAATATTAATTAAGCTATGTATAGGTAATACCCTTAATACATGGAGAAGAAGAGTAATGTTATCTAAAAGCCATTACTTATGTTACTTCTATTTACTAAAGAAAGGAGCAAAGCTAGAGAATAATTACCTAAAAGATAAACCCATCAAGACTCAATCTATTCCTTGGCCAAAGAGGCTTTGTAAGAGGTTGTTGTGGTTTGTAAGGATCACTAGGAAAGGTCAAAGCATCCAAGACTTCTCCACAAGACTAGATTATCCAATTAGAAAGCCTAAGATAAGACTCCTCAAGTAGAATGGTAGAAGACCAGATTGTAAAGAAGTAAAAATGAATAATAACTCTTGATGTCTCTTTAATAGTAAAAAAATGATCTTTTATATATAGGTGAATTGAACCCTAATCCATTCTGAAAGTTTCAGCTGACAGGGTCGACCCAATCAACCTAGTACTGATATTAACAAAACTTCTCTAGGTCACAGGGTAGGTCATCTAAGAGTTGACCTAGACCCTAAATGAATTTCACCAAGAGTACGAGGTTGACTCAGTTGGCATAATACTATAAACTATCAAAATGGGTTTTGGGTTAGGAAAAGGAGTATGGAAGATGATAAAAGACTAGAGGATTGTGCAAAAGATGAGTAGTAGCTTAAATTAATGTCTTTAGAGCTAGTTGGATTCATAATAAGTGGAAATAAGGGATAACAATCCTAAAAAGCATTAATGGTCTACCCACCTCTTTCTTGGGGAACCTTTAAGTGTGTGCACTTAGAGAGATTAAGACTTGATAGGTTTTTTCAAGATAGAAAACATCAATATTTGATCAAAGTTAAAAATATTATGTGTATACACTAAACACCATGGATTAAAAATATTGATGATGAATTAAAAGAGGGTGATAGAGCTTCTATTCTATGTATACTAAAGATAGTCAAGGAGGACCATCAAGAAGAGAACACTACTAGTGAGTTTACAACCTTCGAATTTCCCATCCACACCCCTGATGGAAATGCACCTATGAATAATATCCCTCTTTCCTCCCTCCTTAATTTTATGGGAAATTCAAGTGAGGATCCAAATACATTCCTTTTTGATTTTTATTCCTTATGTCATAGCTATGATTATAATAAATATGCTCAAAATTTGATGTTTTTTTTAGAAACACTCAAGGATGCAACACTTAGATGGTTTATAGGACTAGGTGAGGATGCAATTTCCACTTGGGAGGAAATGATGGAAAATTTTATTTCTAAATATCAATATTATTGTTGATGAATAAAATATTTAGGATGACACAAGAGGAGGATGAATCACTTGACGACTATATAAAATGGTTTATGATCAGCCTATAAAAATCCAAGCATATTGCAATGGATACAGAATCCATCAACTTAATATTATTGAAAGGAGTTAGAGAATATTTATTAGAGACACCGAGCTTGATGTGTGGAGGATATGTCTAAACAACATCATTTTATGATCTATCACTTCTATGAAGGATTTAATAAAGTCTAATGAACAAATCTCATATCATCAAAATACTTCCATAATTAGCTACAAATTGAATCTCAAAAACTAAGGTAAGTAATTTATTGCAAGATATGAAGCAGGATATCATAAGTCATGTGGATACTCAGTTGGATATGTTTCATACAAGGAAAAAATAAGAAGAAATAGAGAAATCCTTGACGATTGATTATCCGGACTATCAGAAGAATAAATTATATTTTAAATGTCAAGATATTAGAGTGAAAGTGGCCAACCTAATAGAGGGGGATCATGAGCCTATATAATTTCATTTAATTCATGGAGAAAGAGATCATGAGATTTTTTACATATAACAATGAAGAAAATTTCCACTTATGACTAACAATCAAGGTATGCCACTAGACTTTATATTTTTTAAATTATTAATTTTTAGTGTTTATTAACTATAGAGCAAGTTCTTAAACAAACATGCAACTCCAAAACTATAATTGGTCACAACTAAATGTTCATGCCCTAAATAGTTATCAGCCACCCTAAACATAGCTTTGGACACCCCAAAATTGGAAAACACATCCCTCACAAAACTAGCCTTGGAAAACTCAAACTTAGAATCATCAATGGTCTATCCCTTAAACCCATGGCATCAACCATGGATTAACCAACATTGGTTCAACCAAAATTTAAGATTAAACCAGTCACCACCTTTGATCACAAATACACAACTAGCTACTAGTAAACCATAATTTCCAACCTAACCTATACCAAACCCTACCAATAAGTTGGTTTAGTTAACACAAACCACCAAAATAATGTAATATTTAACCTACACTATGGATATAAATGAATTCCACCTTTTTTAGGGTGTATTATTCCATAACCTACCCCACATGTGATAATTAAACCTCTTGATAAGATTATAAATACCCATATTAATCCACAACCACTTGAACCCATTGTTACTATTCAACATAGTTTAAATACAACACAAGAAAGGCCTAAAATCCCTACTTTCTCTAAAAGGATGAAAATTCAACATATTTATCAAGAACATAAATTTCCATTATTTCAATCCAAAAAATACTTACCCATCTACACCAAAGCTATTTGTGAACTAAGCTTAAAGAAACTCAATCATAAAAGGAAAGATCCCAAGACTGTCTAAGCAGTTAGACAAATTGTGGACATCATGCTAGGAAATGTGGTTCTAACAAAGTATTTCGATCCTAAAAACCCTATATTTTATGTTAACATTCATGGAATGTTGATACCATTGATTGAATCAAGAGAAAACATCAATGTCATGACTACAAAAACCGTGCTTAAATTTGGACTAAAACAAATTCGCCCAAAATTTATAATTATGCAAATGATTGATATATCTAAATTCAAAATAAAATTAATGATTTAACATTTAGTCATCATTGTGAATTCATGGAAATATCTAATTTATTTCATCATCCTATAGCCTAAGAACAACCTAGGAATAAATCTACTTAGGCAAACCATGGATAATTACAACTAATGATTTTATTAGTTGTAGAATATGAAAAAAAATTATTTAAAATGGAAATGACATTAATAAATTAGTAATATACCCACACGAAAAACCTTATTATGAAGCAGAACAACCTTCATGGGTAAAAGAGGTGGATGAGGAACAAGTTTATTTACATACTTTATGCAAACTTGACTATAATATATCCCTAAGAGATCAAGAGTAAGTCACAATCCTTTCTCATATCTTAAAAAACAACCTATCAAGAGTATTTATAAACATATAATCTCTTGTAATGTATACCATGTCCTCTCACAAAATGTTTCCATAAAGCTAGTCCTGTGACGCTCCAAGAGATATTATAACTTTTCATCATTTAATAACACACCATTACAGCTATGATACACTATTTGGTAATGTATAATCCATGTTTTCTATATCCAAACAAGTGGAAATATTTACAAAGAAAACCTTTAATATCAATAACAAGTTGGAACATCAATAGGAAACCAAGCTAGTCTCTATACCCCAAAAACACAAAACAAATTTTATTGGGATTATCATGATATTAAATGAATTCCTTTAGATTTTTCTACCCACCATATCTACATTAAGGAAGAGTGTAAACATATTCACCAAACACAATGCCAAATTCACTCTATTTTCAAAGACATAGTAAAAATTGAGTTGTAAAAACTATTAGATGCAAGGTCTATTTATCTTATTTATGATAGTCAAAGGGTTTCAACCCTTGTTATTGTACCCAAATAATGGAGTAAATGGAATATATGTTTTTACTATAGATAAATAAATTTATATATGAGGAAGGATAATTTTCCTTAAACATTAGAAGGAAAGAAGTAGTTATCCTTTCTTGATGGATTTAGTACCTACAATTAGATTAGAATATCTCTTAAGGACCAACATAATACTACCTTACATGTCCTTGGGGTACCTATTCATATGATGTACTTCCATTCATTTTGTGCAACATTTGAACTACCTTTCAAAGGGATGTATTAAGCATATTTTTTATCTATTACACAATTGAATTGAAATATAAATGGATGACTTCATAGTCTATTTGGAAAAATATGATGAATCCATCCAAAACCTTGAGAAATTGCTCACATGTTGTCAAGACAACCAATTGTCCCTAGGTCATGAAAAATGCTACATGTTGATGGCTGAAGTTATTGTCTTATAACACCACATATCACCTATAATAATTAAGGTATATCCTTCCAAAATAAACATAATTAATGACTTATCAATTCTTTGAAAATAAAAATATATTATAATTTTATTACGACACATTAGCTATTACTATAGATTTGTTAAAGATGTTAACAAAATTGTAGTACTTTTATTTGTTTTAATTTATAATGATGATGGTTTTATTTAGACTAATTAATTTCAAATAGAGTTCCAATAACTCAAAGAGATAATAATAAAAAATCTAGTATTGATATGTCCTAATTGGACATTACCCTTTCATACCCATACAAACACTTCTGATATGACACTAGGAGTTTTCCTTGGTCAAAAGGTGTAGTCATTGAGCTATGCCATATAATTCATTAGAAGAAAACATAAAGGGGTTGAGATCAATTATATGGTAACATAAAATTAATTTATTTTTGTATTTTATGCTATCAACAAGTTTAGACACCACATTACTGGTTTTAAGGTTTTCATCCATCCTGATCATACAATAATAAGGTATTTAATGAACAAACCCAATATCATTGGAAAGATAATTAGGTGGTTATTTTTTATACATTAATTTGATATTAATATTATAGATAGACTAGGAAATGATAGTGTAGTTACATATTTTTTTATCATGGTTGCAGTAAGATGAAAAACATTAGGTAATGGATGACTCTTGAATTAACCTCTAAAAATATTTGGTATGAAATCATTACTAATTAATTTTATAAAAGATTTATCTCACAACATTTATCTCTAAAAGAGGCATAATTTTTTCATAAAAGTGATCCATACTCATGGATCTATGTATATCTTTTTATCACTGGACTTGATTTTATCATGTGTTAGTGTATTCATGAAGATGAGGTTGTTAACATCCTTAGAGAATGTTATGATGAAATATGTGGGGTTCATTTGGATACAAAGATGACTTCCATCAATATTTTAATTATAATATAATATTGGCCCACCTTGTATAAGGATGCATTTGAATATACCTTCTAGTGTGATCAATGTCAATGTATGATGAAACCCACAAGTTCAAATGAGATGTTGATTCATTCTTAATAATTTTTGGAACCATTTGATAAGTGAGGACTTTTTTTTTTGGACTAATAGATCACAAATATAATAAAAATGAGTATGTATTGGTTTTTATCTATTATGTGACTAGATGGGTAGACGTGAAAGCCTTAACCCATGCAAGAGATGAAAAGGTTGTATAATTTATGTATGAAATAATTTTAGCCCACTATGGATTACAACAAGAGATTGTTATAGACCAAGGGCCTCAATTTACATATGATCTCATATCTAACCATGTCTAATAATATGGAATCATGCATAATAAATCCACCCCATACCATCCTCAATCCAATAGACATGTAGATGTTACAAAGAGGGAATTGGAGAATATCCTCACCAAAATAGTCAATCTCCACCATAAATATTGAGAGGCTCATCCACCTAAATAAATTTGGTCATACCAAATTACATGAAAGACCAAAACTAGCCTCATCTCATATGAATTAGTTTATGGAAAGAATCTTGTCCTCCCCATTAAATTTGAGCACAAAACATTGAGGACAACATTAGAAAATTTATTAAATTTATCACAAGCATAGAAAAAATGAGTCATGAAACTGAATGATTTCAATTAAATCTAAAGAGAGGCATTATATAATACTAAATTAGTGTAGTATCAAAGGATATGATGGCATGACAAGTACATCAAGACAAAATAATTTCATCTAGGATATTGGACCTTACTTTTTGATTACAAGCATTAAGACCATAAAGTAAAGTTAAAGAATATATGAATTTAGCCTTGTGAAATAGATGAAGTATTTGAAAATTAAAGTTTCAAGTTTCATACCATTGATCCTATACACTTTTTCTTACTAATTAATCTTAATATGCTTGAATTGTAAAAGAATCCTCTTTCTATTTAGAGATTCACACTATAGCTTCTAGATGAACACACCTTATCTTCCTCTCATCCCTATATAGATCATGCTTATACATTGGTAATATATTTCAATATAACCATTCTCTACATATATAAAGAGTAAGCACCTTGTTGAATCTTGTCTAGACATACATATGTCTAGCTATCTACATGTTGAATAAATACTTTGATTGATGAAGATTTTTAGTTGATCATTTAGGGGCATAAATGAAATGAAAAAAATTAAAAATTTTGGAAATGAAAACCTATGAGAAATTCTACCATATTTTGTTTAGAAACCAATCCCTATATATCCAATATTTGAATATAAAAATACTTGATGGAAAATTAGTTTGTTGACCATTTAAGGAGGAAAAAAAGGAAAGAGAAAAATACATCAATGTAATAAACATGTCCTTTCCCCACTCCTTATTTATCATCATACCTTCATAAAACTTAAAAAATTATTTTATCTCTTTATATGAAGCCTTAATTTATAACATGTTTACTATGGGATACAAATTCATTTGATACAAGGTGTCAATTCAAGTGCTATAGGCTAAACAAAAGTTGTTGTAAGATGCATTGTGCATACTATAACACTAGTAGTAGGCAATTAATAATGATGAAATAATGTGGAAACTAGGTGGAAATTATAATTTCCTATATCATCACTTTCACATGATGGAATGTACACCCAATGGCACAAGTATAATTTGTTATTCAAAATGAATAATTTGCTATAAGATGGTGGATTTTAATGTCGTCTATATCCATGTGACCACCTTTTTACAGATTATCAAACATTAGGACTTCATCATACATAACATAAAATATTTTATGCACTTAATCATGATGAAATCAACCTTCTTCAATGTGGTATAGCTCCAACCCTCCCTCATGGTGTCTGTATAACTTTACATAATGAAGTGTCCCATCAGGTAGAGGTAATCATGCTATTTTATCTAAGGTAATATTAATTAATTATTTAAACATTATCATAATTATTTTATCATGTAAAAAATATGTGTGACATATTAATATGTTAATATATCATGGAAATTCAAAATCCACTTTGGCTACCAGTCTCATCAACCTTTATATCACATCAATCTTGCTATGTCACCACTAATACTCTATCACTATTATCCATTCCCATTTTTGTCACATAGATATTAGATTATGTATTTCACTCAAGGTTAATTGATATTATATTTTGGTGGGTTTCCATAAATAAATTTAATATATCTACATGATTCACAATATGCATCACAAGGTGACTTGACTTATGTAATCACAATTAGCAAGATTGAGGCAAATAATGGTCATCATGAAAAAACACAAATGGATTGTAATTAAATCATACTTTTAAACCCCTCATAAATGTAGTTTCCTATAGAAATTATTAAACCATCATGGGAGTACTTACATTTTCAAATGGAACACATATATCTCACCCCATTATTAGAGTAATTGGATGTCATCGCTACTTTTAGAGATGTAGGGTGGTTGTCATACTTTGATAAATTTACTGGGCATGATCAGGATGTTATAGAGGATTTTGATAGAATATTTTAATAAAATAATTCTACTATTAAAGGAATATAGATAAGGATACTTTGATAATTTCTTAATCCAAGTTATTGATCTTTCATGAAGAGTGGAGATATGTGAACAAAGAGCTAGTGTTGAAATAGAGATAGAAATCTTATGTGAATGGAATGAGTGTTTAACATTATCCAATTATGGAATGATTCATATCCCACTACCTTATGCAAGGGTAAATGTTTCCCTATTTATTCTCAAATATTTCATTTGTGAGAGGAGACACTCAATGATATATGCTACTCATTTTAAATTTATCAACCACTCGAGACACAACATAAGGATAAATGTGGCCAACATTTTGTTAAATATGTTAAAGAGAATGGTTTATTAATATCAAAAAGGTAAACCAAAGACATTTTTACATCACTTCACCATGAATATCATTGTTTAAATATGTTTGAGTATAATAAGAGCCAACTTGGCTCAAGAATAATTTTTATAAATACCATTGGAAGAAGAGGAAGAGGAAGAGGAAGAGGAAGAGGAAGAGGAAGAGGAAGAAGAAGGTAATAGAGGAGAAGGAGGAGAAGATGAATAAGGAGAAGAAGGAGGAGGAGGAGGAGGAGGAGGAGGAGAAGGATAATTAGGAGTAGGATGAGGAGAGGAAGAGGATGAATAAGATGAGGATGAAATAAGACAAGGATAAAGAAGATGATGACAAAAATGAAGAAGAAGAAGAAGAAGATGATGATGATGATAATGATGATGATGATGATGATGATGATGATGATGATGATGATGATGATGATGATGATGATGATGATGATGATGATGATGATGATGATGATGAAGATGATGATGAAGAAGAAGAAGAAGAACCTAAGAGAAAACATTAGAAAATGGAAACATAAGAACCTATCACCTACACAACTAGTATCAATGGTGAAAAATATTCTACTTCCCATTATTCTAAATCTATAGATTTAGGGAAAGGAAAGACAATGAATAAGAAGAAGAGAAGGATGAGGAGGAAAAGGATGAGGATGAGGAGGATGAGGGTGAGGAGGAGGAGGACAAGGATGAGGATGAGGAGGATGAGGATGAGGACGAGGAGGACAAAGATGAAGATGAAGAAGAAGATGATGATGAAGAAGAAGAAGATGATGAAGATGATGATGAAGAAGAAGAGGATCTTGTAATAAAAATAAGTGGATTGTAAAAAAATATAATAAAAAGGAAATTAATTATCACATCATCCTCATATGAATCACAAAATGAAGATGTTGCTCCAACTCATAAGCCTTTTAAGAATCCCAAGGTTAAATCTACACAAGTTTATAAGAAGAGGTCCCATAAAAAGAGAGGCAAGATAATGATGAAATATATTTCAAAAATACCCATTGTAATTAATATGAGGGTTCATTAAAATATAAAATGGAAACATAAGAACCTATCACCTACAAAACTAGTAGCAATGGTGAAAAATATTTTACTTCCCATGATTCTAAATCTATAGATTTAGAAGAAAGAGAAGTTGTAGAGAATTCAATTGATAGGAATATGGGAAGAAGATATGGAGAGATTTAAGAATAATATGAAATAAAAGAATAGTAACTCTCTACATGCTTGTAATAAACTAAATTTTAGACCCTAAATCAATCTCTTAGGAAAATTGAGTTACTGAGGAGAAAGGTTAAAATGTTTGAATAGGGTAATATCTTGGATACATTAGTAGATATGGATTAATAGATGCAAGAAATGGTTATACCAACTAAATATTAGCTCATAACATGTGTTATAAAACAATCAGTAACTCAAGATCATCCTGACGTTACTATCATTGAGAAGACTATTTATTTCTCTCAATTTAAGTTTATTTTCTAGTTAAAGAAGTAAAAAACTAGATACAGGAATGGGAGAAGAACTTATTTGTTTGTGTGCACATTATCCAAAAAATTATGAAGAGCTCCTCTTTGTCTTGGGAAGAATGACCTATAGATAAGAAAATACTAAAATAAAGGGGTTGTTAGGTAGTGAACAAAGTGGATTGCCTAACATGAGCTAGATCCAAGAAGCATGAGATTACTAGGAGGCTATCAATCCACTCTCTTAGAATAGTTAAGTTGAAGGAAATAAAGATTAATTACTTGTATCAAATGACAAAAAATATTGAAAGGGAATTTAAGAAGAAATAAATGCTTAATAAAGGAAATAGACTAATTATATAAATAAATGGGTTAATACTAATGCTAAACATGTTGGGTTGGGTTTAGAAAATAGGAAAGGACCTTGTGAATAGGTAGAAAAATAGAAAATGGAATTTGGTTGAGGATAAGTAGGTGGATATAGCTTTCTATTATTTTATACAATGGTGACCATCAGTGGTCAGGGTGATCGTCAGTGGTTGTGTTGGGTGAATATTTTGTCACCATTTAACTAAGGGAAAAATAGGTGTTTCAACCACAGCATAGAGAGATTGATCACCCAAAATGTGCAAGTTTACCACATCAAAATGGGACAAATCTCTCCTCTCATAAAGGGGAGGTTCCCTATAACTATAAGGTACTATATACTATAAATAAGTTGAAAATAACACTCAGGGTAGGATAACACCATCCATATCTCTTTTTTCAGAGATGATGTTCACAAACATAGGAGAATTCTTAGGTGATTGTTGGAGGTAATTCTCTTCTTTTAGAAGTAATTCTCAGTTAACAGCCAGATTCCTTCTTGGGTAGTAAAAGTAACTGGATGCAGTAACACAGTAGGATGAAGTGTAGTACAAAATCTCCACCTCAACTACCAAAGAGTGAAATATATGAAGGACAATGGGGGCACAAAGTCATCCCAAGATCCTTTACACAGATATAAAAAACAACACACTAAATACCATTGTGGTAGCACAAAGTCTCTCCACAGTCAGCTTCAAGACACCTTCCTGATTACTTCCACTAGTTTTGCTTGTTAAATTAAATGGAAAAGAATGCTTATAGGAAATACACGTAAGAAAAATTTCCTAAATAACACAAGCTATTCCAGCACAAATTTTGAAATGTCACTTATTTTCTCATTAAAATAAAGAAATATGATTAACAATATGAGCTCAAAGTCTCAAGAAATGACTTTCAATTTGGGTAGAGTTTTACTTCTATAACAGAGAGATTTCCCTTTCATAAAATGATAGATTACAATATATATCATTCCAAGAAAGACTTGGGTGCTTGTTTTCATGAAAATGACCCATGCTGAATTGAATGCCTTAAATATCTATGAAAGGGCCATGTTGGAATAGGTCATCAATCTTGACTTTGGCATTCTAAATCATCTTGAATGTCTCCTCTTAAGCATGGGTTGTCTGGTCTTCTTTATGGCACTTACACGGCTATCCATTCACCTTTACTTAATGCAAAAAAATAGGTCATGCCTTTGAATGTTCATGCTCTCTGATGTCCACCTGGTGGACTATTTCACCTACTAGAAATAACTCTCCTATAGATATTTTTGGATTTATTATAGTTTTTCTCTCTTTCCTTGCCACATTTTGTTCTTCCTTGGTGATCTAAACTTTTAGGGCTATCTTCTCACTTTCAGCTGGCTTTTTTAGCTCCTTCTTTGGCTAGTCGTTGAATTTGTTCTTAGGTGTGCATCTTTGAAAATCAATAGATATTTCATTACCCTATATTTTACATCCATGGGGATGTCACTGATCACTTAGTCACTTGAACCACTTTGAACCTTGAACCTTTTAAGTGCATCGGTTCAATGGTTCAACAGTTTGGGTGGTTCAATCAGCTCTTTGGTTCAATGTTTCCTTCAAAGAGACGTGTTTACTTAGTCTATTTCTTCTTCTATTGAACCATTCTTTAAACCCCTTTGGTTGAACTTCTTCTACTTCTTCCATTCACTCAAAGTTTCCTTTTTGCACTTTGAACATCTTTGAACCTTTTGAACTCATTGAACCTTTGAACTTTGAGAGCGGGGTTCAATGCTTCAATGCTTCATTCCATTTGTTTAAATATTTTTGATGGAACTTTTGGTTGAACCTCAACATTAAAACATCCTTGAAATGCCTAAGTGTTTAAAGAAAGACTTATTTCTTTGTGAGAGCCTGCTGGAAAGACTTATTTCTTTGTGAGAGCCTGCTGGTTGGACCTGTGGAACCCGTTGAACCTGCGAGTCCCTTAGCTGAAAAAGCTTGAATAATTGAAATAACTTAGATGCTCAGGACATTTTTGAAAAAGGAAAGGGAGAATTTTGGCTTGTAGGACCAAAATAGTTGATATGTTGTCCCCAAAAACAAGTGATAGATTTTGGGAACAATAGCTGGCTCCAGTTGGGGAACTTCCATCGATTGTAAAAAAAATTAAAGGGAGTAGAATCTAGAATCTCAGTGCCTTCATGTATGCCATTGGGATATGGAGTCATGCTACACAAAAATAAAAGCACAAAAACAAAACAAAATGAACCAAAAAAAACAAAACTAAAGAATATACAAATATGTACAACTAATGTCATCTGATACTTCAAGGATTGAAGTGCTTCAGATGCTACCCACTGTGAGGTAGTGAAAATGGCATTCTATCTTGATATATCAAAAAGAAACCATTTTCTCCCTAGAAGTGATGATTGGCAAATGGACCTGTCCACTAGGAATCAAATTTTTTGTGCATTATTTTTGGTTCTCTCCTCTTGCCCCACAACAAGACTT
This sequence comes from Torreya grandis, assembly GCA_037957365.1. Taxonomy (NCBI): domain Eukaryota; kingdom Viridiplantae; phylum Streptophyta; class Pinopsida; order Cupressales; family Taxaceae; genus Torreya; species Torreya grandis. Next base: position 741,040 of record JARHVA010006773.1, read on the forward strand.
GATTTCTAGTCTGAAAATCATGAATCCTTGTTCTCTTGCAGAAGAGTTTCTTTTCCTGATTTTAATGTGTAGCAGTATGGTCCATTACCATAATTTGTTGTTCTTTTATTTCAATCCATCACATGATTTGATTGTCAACATCAAACACCTACCAATGATTGGCTTTGTCAGACACACTTGGTCAAAAGACCAGCTTGAGAGTGTACATTTGCTCTTCAAAGTCTTTGTGAGGAACCAAGAGGGTTGTAGAGATAGCCAATGAATCTGCATGACTATGAAGCTCTCTGGGCACTACATATATATTGAAAGCATCAAAACTTTCAATATAGTCCCATACCAGATTGCAGTAATGGTGCAATATTTTGTTCTTGGTTTGACACAGATTCCTCACCTGACAAACCATCAGTTCAACATCTCCTTTGGCATGAAGGAGTTTGACACCTTTGTCTTAAATGGCCTTCAACCTGAGTAATAGAGATTCATACTTAACAGTGTTGTTGGTGTTGCTAAACTGCACTTGTATGAAGAAAGAAAAATATCTCCTTGATGATATATTAGAACAATCCTAGCTCTAAAACTAGTAGAAGAATAGCTACCATCAAATTCTAGAATCCATATGCCACTAAAAATTGCTCCTTTCTTATATTTTCCTTTGTTTGGAGGGGAGGGTCCTTCTGCACCTACACTATGCTTTATTAATTCTTTTGTTGTTTCATCTGAATCAATTCTTAGATCACCACCTATAGGAATTTCATCTGCTAAAACATGAACATCCTCTGTGGTCAAGAAGTAACTACCCACCCCTGAAGACTCAAATAAAATTTGAGCTTTAGGGGCTATCATTTGGGTGACAATGTACTTTGACTCCTTTTCAAGGAACAAACTCTGCATGACACCTTTGACAGGGATCCTTGCCTCAAACAGGTCCATACTTATTTCTCCACCAACATCCTTGAAAAAAATTTGACCAAGAAGGATGTCGTAGGAGGCTGAAATGTCAGCCACCAGGACTGTCATCTTAATTCTTTTTCTTGGAAAGGCCACAAATGCAAACTGGGCATCTTTGATTTGTCCTAGCAAAGGGGCTTGTTTATTTTTCATGGAGAAGCATCTCCCAAATGTCTTGGTCAGTGTGAGACCAAGATATTCTACCACTTTGGTAGGCATGACATTGTTAGATGCACTTGAGTTGATGATGCAATTATTCAGTTGTTGACCGTTTATCAATAGGGAGACATAAAATGGTTCTGTCTTCCCAGGAGTAGCAGGAAGAGTAATGACAAGGTTATTTTAGGTGGATGTGGGAATCACCTTTGGAATAACTAGTCCTATAGGGATGGTTTCATTCTTTACACATTGAACCAACTTATCCAACTGCTCAAGGTTGGATTGCAGGAATTCAAATTTAAACATTTGAATTTTGGTTTTCTTGACATGGTCGATTATATCAAATGTTTGAAATGAATTAGGAATAGGGGAAGGCAGTTCATCCTTCTATTTTTTAGGAAGGGTGCTACTGGTCTAAAAATTTGAAGCAAAAGATGAAGAAAAACTTGAGGTACTTATCTTTTTAGCGATCACAGAGTCCTTTGATTGAAAAGGTAGAGTGGATCCCCACTTAGCAATTGAAATTACTGGTTGAGATCACTCCTCTATTTTTTTCTTATCAGCTTTTTGGGTTGACTGGTTCTGAGATCGGGAGAATATAGTGTATGATCCATCAAATGCTTCACCTTTACTTCTAGGTTCATCTTGGTAATTTAGGAAACTAATGTTAGAGTCACTAGCTGATTCATCTTGGTCTTCCACAAAGAGATCAGTGCCATCTTCCTAGTTCAACTCAGATTGGAAAGAAAAATTTGATTTTGTTTCAAGGTATCTAACTACTAAGTTGGCTAGAGCTACTTCAATAGCAAGTTTCCCCTGAGGGGGAGGAAGATGATTTGGCTGCCCTTGATTCTTGACAGCGTTGCCTTAGTATGACTAATTGGGGAATGTCCTCCTTGGTATATCTCAGTATGAAGGAGGAGTAAACATCCCTTGTGCCATTTTATTTTTGAGATCTAACAACTCATTTGCTAGCTTTTACACCATTGGATTAGTGGTGCATGTAGATGGATATTCAAAGGATGAAGAAGATTTACCTTTGTTAGGATCTCTCCTTATCTTCCCTACCAAGATGAGACCATCTTCCACCTCAGTAGCCAAATCTTGCATCTCAGTAAAAAACTCACTTCAGGCAGCTGAGAGTTGATGATGAAGCATTTGATATTCACAGCTGTTGGCTGAGTAATTGTAGGAATCCTATTTCTCAGCTTGTCAAACTTGGCTATGAAATCTCTCATTGGTTCATGAAGCTCCTTCTTCATTTGTGTGAGCTAGACTAGTAGGGCATACATATCTTTTGTAGGCTTGAACCTGGCTTCAAATTTGGCTTTGAGAGTGTTCCAGTCAGTCACTAACTGAGCCTGCAGATGATAGAACTAGTCTGTAGTAGCACCTTGTAATGTCTCTATGAATACCCTAACTACTACATCTTCATACTCCAAACCTATCACACCACAGGCTATGCTAAAGGCTGCAATATGTTCATCAAGATGAACTGTCCCATCACCAAAGAACTTGGGGTAATTTTTCCTTGAACTGTGTGGTAGCTCATGTAGAGGTGGATTTAAATTGAGTGGGCCAAAAGAGTTACCCCAAGGGCCTTGAGCTACCATTTTATGACTATGAAAAGGGGGATAACAAATCTTGGTGGGGTATGTACAGGCAAATCTCTACTCGTAGAGGAAAAAGAACCTCTACCTTGTATTGGTGACTTGGTGTTGGTAGGAGAAAGACTCCTAGTTTGTTGAAGGTAAGGTTGTGGAGGAAATTAATCAAAATTGCTCTGCTATACCAACTCAAAAATAGGGTCAACAACACCTTTAGATTTATGGCTTCTTGTATAGTGTGGTGCTGTCAGATTGTAGAATAAAAATGGAAAAGAACTGGCCCTACTTTAGCTTGGAGCTTGAGGCTCCAAACTGCTCATTCTTCCCCAGTAGAGTCACTAAAAACCATTGGCATGGACCTATAAAAGTAGACAATAGTAATGAAACATTTGATCCCCATAATCTCTAATTTTTCAAATCAGAGTATATAATGGAAATGGATAAGGATATGGAGATGGAAAAGAATTGGAATAGCTCGTTCGATCCCCAGTGGAGTCACCAAAAATTGTTGGGTGAATATTTTGTCACTAGCTAACTGAGGGAAAAATAGGTGTTTCAAGCACAACATAGGGGGATTGATCAGCTAAAATGTGCAGGTTTACCACATCAAAATGGGACAAATATCTCCTCTCATCAAGGGGAGATTCCCTATAAATATAAGGTATTATATACTATAAATACATTGAAAATAACACTTGGGGTAGGATAACACCATCCATCTCTCTTTTTTTAGAGATGATGTTCATAGACATAGGATAATTCCTAGGTGATTGCTGGAGGTACTTCTCTTCTTTCAGAAGTAATACTCAGTCAACAGCTAGATTCCTTCCTAGGTAGTAAAAGTAACTAGACGCAGTAATACAGCAGGATGAAGTGTAACATAAAGTCTCCACCTCAACTACCAAAGAGTGAAATATATAAAGGATAATGGGGGCACAAATTCATCCCAAGATCCTTTACATATATACAAAAAACAACACATTAAAGACCATTATGGCAGCACAAAGTCTCTCCACAGTCAGCTTTAGGACACCTTCCTAATTACTTCCACTAGTTCTGCTTGTTAAATTAAATGGTCAAGAATGCTTCCTGGAAATAGACATAAGAACAATTTCCTAAATAACATAAGCTATTCCAGCACAAAGTCTGAAAGGTCACTTGTTTTCTCATTCAAATAAATAAATATGATTAACAATCTGATCTCAAAGTCTCAGGAAATGCCTTTCAATTAAGGCATAGTTTTGATTCTATAACAGAGAGATCTCCCTTTCATAAAATGAGAGATTACAATATATAGCATTCAAAGAAAGACTTGAGTTCTTGTTTTCATGAAAATGGCCAATGTTAAATTGAATGCCTTAAATATCTATGAAAGGGCCATGTTGGAATAGGTCATCGGTCTTAACTTTGGCATTATGAATCATCTTGAATGCCTCCTCCTAAACATGGTTTGTCTGGTCTTCTTTATGGTGCTTAAATGGCTGTCCATTCACCTTTACTTAATGCAAAAAAATAGGCCATGCCTTTGAATGTTTGTGCTCTCTGATGTCCACTTGGTGGACTATTTCACCTACTAGAAATAACTCTCTTATATATATTTTTGGATTTCCTATAGTTTTTTTCTCTTTCCTTGCCACATTTTGTCCTTCCTTGGTGATCTGAGCTCTTAGGGATATCTTCTCACTTTCAGCTAGCTTTTTTGGCTCCTTTAGCCAGTCACTGAGTTTGTTCTCAGGTGTGCATCTTTGAAAATCAATGGATATTTCATTACCCTATATTTGACGTCTATAAGGACATCACTGATCACTTATTTGCTTGAACCACTTTGAACCTTGAACCTTTGAAGTGTATCGATTCAATGGTTCAATGGTTTGGGCAGTTTAATCGGCTCTTTGGTTCAATGTTTCCTTCAAAGAGCTGCGTTTACTTAGTCTATTTCTTCTTCGGTTAAACTATTCTTCGAACCCCTTTGGTTGAACTTATTTTTGAACTTCTTCCACTTCTTCCATTCGCTCGAAGCTTCCTTTCTGCACTTTGAACTTCTTTGAACCTTTTGAACTCATTGAACCTTTGAACTTTGAGAGCGGGGTTCAATGGTTCAATGGTTCGTTCCATTTGTTTGAATCTTGCTGATGGACCTTTTGGTTGAACCTCGACATTAAACCATCCTTGAAATTCCTAAGTGTTCAAAGAAAGACTTGTTTCTTTGTGAGAGTCTGTTGGTTGGACCTGTGGAACCCGTTAAACCTGTGAGTCGCTTAACTGAAAAAGCTTGAATAATTGAAGAACCTGGATGCTCAAGACATTTCTAAAAAAGGAAAGGGATAATTTTGGCCTGCATAGTAGTTTGATTAGAGTAATGGTAATTTGCCTAAAAAATAATTTTGGTAGAGGTTCAGGTCTCTATTGTAGTTACTGACTTGATGGAGGGAAGACTTGAAAATAAGTTTTTTATGCTAGAAGCTCCTGATGACTACTAGTTAATAGCTTGATTGTCTGATTACTAAATTATTGGATGGATGGATGAATCTAGATGAATGGGTCCTTTTTCATTTCTTGTTCCTATCTTTTATAGGCAAAAGAGATGGAGGTGTAGGATTTAGAAGGGGTGAAAATCATTGCACAAATTTAATTCTTGATGCATTCTTTTTCTACATGAATTAAATTGTGATGTGCTTGGGTTCATATACGGACCAAGTTTGAGTGTTTAGGTGGTAGGGACCTGATCATTAGTGCTCAGGGTGACCATCGATGGTCAAGGGTAAAAGGTGAAGTGGGGTGAAAAGGTAGATTACTAATTTGGTTTAGCTATTTAGCTAACTTAACTTAGCGGCATGGTTAGAGGTTGGGTAATAGTCTAATCTAGGGGTGTTTCAACATTTAGAACCATCATGTGTGATCTTATATTGTCTACATTTTACCCCTTTTTATTATGTATTTTATGTCAACAAGTTGTAAAACAAAAAATGGATTGGGGGTCAAAGGTTTGGTTGTTCCAAACATGGGAGGAGGTGTCCCCTTCAAATCAAGAGTGGATGAGATGAAACCAAATTGAGTGTAGGTTTGACAAGTGGTTTAGGGTGAGTCATGAGGTTGGTGATAATGGTGGTTGGGTATTTGAAGAAAAAATATGTGTAAAAAATATGACTAAGTGTGGTAGCTGAGATCACACATAGACTAAGTTTCCATGGTTGGTAAAAATAAGGTTAGTTCTAATAGGACAGGTGATGGGATAACTGGGCAACATCATTAGGCATAGTTTATCAAGTTATTCCTATAAAGTGTGCTAGATAGGGTAAGTGTTTTCATAGGTATCTAAGGTATGAGGTTCTCCTAAAAAAACATAAATGGTATGGTGTGCACTAGTTGGTACAAATTTAAATTTTCAATATGATAATGTTGTTTGGTGCAATCGAAAGGACCAAGGTAAGGTCATCACAAAATATGTGATAGTTTGGGATAAAAATGGCCAACATCAAGGTGGACATGGTTGGTAGGGTAGGTATAAAAGGAAATATATAAAGGTGGGCACTAAGGTGAGTTTGCTAAAATTCTAAAAAAGTTGACATCCTGACCATTGATGGTCAGGGGTCCTGAATGTGACCATCAATGGTCACCTTGACAATTGATAGCTAGGGACAAAACTCTAAAAGTATGGAGGTTGTTTAAAAAGAGAAAAAAAGTTATCATTTTCACTCATTTACTTTTTGACTCTTGATTACCATGTGTACCAATATCTTTAGCATTTTATGTGAGAGTGATGATAAGGTGGGTGTTGAGTGGTTGAGTGTGAGATTTGTATTGAGTTAACTAGTGTTGGACTGATGATGCAAGGTAGACAAGGGTGCATATGGGTAGTGGGACCTAGGATTCCTCCTCAATAATGGTCGAAGAATGAGGTAAGGGTTGCATTAAATTGATAGATTAGTTTAATTTGGTCATTTTTGGTTGAATTTTATTGATTTGTGATTGGTTTGGGGGAGGGGTTTGGGTTTTCCCTAGGTATTTAGGTTGTAGTTTGTTTTTTGTTCAATTTATGGGTGAAAAATAATTTTAAAATGTGGGGTAGGTTGAGGGGGGATACTGTAAGTATTGGGAAGGTGTATTTTATGTTGGGATGAGTTTTGGGTGTTTTGTGGATAGGTTAGGGTTGGGGTTTTCCACTTACGGTCACACATAGTGAACATCAATGGTTATACCTAAATAATAGTTATCATATCTAACCATTAATGGTCGATGACCATTGGCCAAATGAGGGCTTGACTATTAGCATTCAGAGTGATCTTCGATGGTTGATTGAATGGCTAAGTATTGTTTATGAAAACAATTGGTGAATTTAAAATGTTTTAGCACTTGAATGTTAAGGGTAGTTTGGGTTTAGGGTAGCTTAAAAACTAGATGAAGAATTAAAAAAAATAGATGTTGGTCACATGACAAAGTAGGTTTAGATCACATCTAGGTTGTATGGCCAATGGGGCTACCATGAGAGGGATATGCCTAGATGTATTTTAGTGTGGATTTTATGTGGTGGAAGAGCAATTACATGCTCACAGGACCTGCAGGAGATGTATGAGATATTGATTAGTTCAGAGGGCCACTAGAGGCCTTAGTGGTTAAATATGTGGTTTGGAGGCCATATGTCATATTTTGAAGGTGGGCCTACTATACTCGACACATTTTATCATTGTGGAGATATAGGTGGATTTTTGGGAGGAGAGAGAGTAAGACTAAGCTCATCCCCTTTTATAAGGTTTGCAAGTAGTTCATCTTGATACAAGGGATTTTAGGTCCATTCTAGGATATAGGTAGGAGGATGCTAAGTTTTTGCTTTTAGGGCCATAGTCAATGGAGATGGTTCTTGATTATGAAGAGCTACCTATCAGAGCATAGATTGATGACATAATTTTTATTTATGGGTACATGATAGGGTATTAGGCGCTCTATATAGTGACATATTTTGGGTGGGATGATGGGGATAGGTAGCCTATGGATGTGGACCTAATTGGTGGGGGTCCATAAGTATAGATACCAAGAGGTGGCCCTACTAGATAGGCAAGAGTGGTACTAGCCACTACATAGGCATGGGTCATTGATTTACAGGGGTAGGTAGATAAATTATAGGGTGAGGTTAATACATTATAGGTCTATATAGCCATTATGATGGGTGAGAGGGACCAGGCTAGGGCTACACTAGTCTAGGTCACCCAAGAGCAAAATGCTCTAAGATAGACTAGAGGAGAAGTAATATCACCAATAGGTATAATGGGGACCATTGATATGTAAAGGTATATAGCCATTATATAAGAGTTATGGTATTATGAGGTGATAGTCTTCACTCACTACCTAGTGGAACCCTGATGGGGTAAGTAAAAATCTAGATTGGTAGGTGGTGCTAGTATGGTGACACTAGGTTAGTGGGTCACATCTATAGTTGGATAGATAGGCACCTTAGGGGGGAAGACATTAGGAAGCAGTAGTACCCCATGGGCATAGGTTATGATATGATATGTATAGGTGTATATGATTTTGATGCCAATTTTCAAGATGATGTAGTGAGATGTATATGTTTTGAGAGAGAGATAGAGAGATGCACATTATTACATGTACTATTTTTTTTGATGAGACATGATGTATATGATGTGATGATGATATATAGATGTGATTTTATGGTTCATGATTCATGGTTTAAATGTTCATATGTATTATGATTATGAATATGAGATGTAGATTTGCTAGCTTAGGCATGTGATGATTATGGATGATGTTTATGATAAATGGTTATACATGATTATGATGATGTGATGCTTTGTTTTATGTATGGATATGATGTTTTGATTATGTTTATTGTAAATGGACATCTGATGTGGTTTATGATTATGGATGTGATGTTATGATGATGTGATGCTCTGATTATGGTTATGATCATGGATATGTGATGTGGTTTACTTTTTTATATATTGTAGCATGTAAAGTAAGTTTGATAACAAAACTAGATGTGGGAAAAATAATTGAACATGAGACATACATCTCAGTGAATACATGAACTAATTATGAGAGGGTACAAAAAATGCATGATGTTGCTTTGTTGGTAAGGACTATACAAAACTGAAGTTATATTGTCTTAAAGAGCATAAGCCTTTCAAATGCATTACATTAGCATGCATTGGTTGGTAAAAAGGTGTCTTGATCACATTGTGTCAAGTAAGCTCATTAATCCCTTGATTTGTAGATGGTACAATAGGGGTATAGGTGATAGGTGTTGTGAAGGTTGGTGTAACCTCTCGTGGGTTGGTTTCCCCCTTCTATGAGTGACCTAAGAACCATAATAGATAGTCCATTTATTAATGAAAGGTGTAGAATAATTAATGTGGGAAGTCTACTGATGCCATATATGAAATTTGATTGCAACTTTCTTAGTATAACTTATTTTGATTTTGATATAGGTTCTTTTTATTCCTTTATTTTGATAGGTTTGTGAAGTTGATTGATGTGGGAAGCTTAAATGATTGATTTTGATAAAATTGACTTAGACATCCTTCCAAGGAGTGGTCTAAGTTTGGGATTTGTTCATTTTGGTAGCTATCCTTCAAGGGATTAGTCTATCCCTTTAAGCAATTTAGATTTTGGGAAGTTGTCCTTGAAGGGAGTAGTCTACATGCTAGAGATATTTAACCCAAGTGATATCTAGGTATCCCAAATTATCTTGATGTTGGGTTAGACATGGACAAGTCTATATAGGTTTGGAGGTTTACCTTTATGAGGGAGAAACCTAAATCACAAAAATATTAATGATAGATGAAAGCGGTGGTTTTAGGAGATAATGACAATCAGATTCTATCCGATTAGGGATGAAAAATATCCATGAGAACCATACCATGGGTAGAGTTGTGGTACCCATATTTATGATTAGGATATGACCGTGATGATTAATCACATGGTTCTATGTGGAAATAAGTTATCCTCAAAAGGAATATTATGAAGGTGTGAGGAAGGTGAAAATCTCATAAATCAAGGGATGAGCCTAAGTTAGACAAAAGCTTATTTTAATCCTTATTTAATAAAGAAAGGATGTAGGTGTGAAGCATTGAGAGGCTCAAGTTCTAGTTTATCTTCAAGAGAGGACAAGCAGTAAGTTCTTGATCTATACTTGTGGATTATGATGTAAGGTCCAATCCAATTGAAATAAAATTTACCTCACTTTCTTTTTTACATATTGGTCACATGTTGATTTTCCTTTAGGACAAGGTCTCCCATGTTGAATTCTCATTCTTTTAGGTGCTTATTATAGGCACACTTGACTCGCTCTTGATAGATATGAAGGTGGTTAAGCATATATATGTGGCACTCATCAAGTAGCTCAAGTCGTGATAGACACTCTTGATGATAGTCACTCTCAAAAATGATGTCTTATAGGGATATGAAAAGAGAGGGAATTTGGACTTCAAGAGGTAAGATTTCCTCTACTCCAGAGACTAGAGAGAAAGGGGTATCACCCATGGAGGTTCAAATGCTAGTGTAATAGGCCCACAAAGTGAAAGGGATGTGCAAGTGCCAATCTTGAATAGAAGAATTGGCAATTTTGGTTAACATTTTGTTGAGAGTTTTATTAGAGGCTTCTACCTATCCATTTGTTTATGGATGATAAGGTGAGGAAAAGCTTAACTTGATGCTAAATGCATCATAAAGACCTTGGACATTTTTGTTTTTAAAATATTTTTCACTATCAGTGATGATCTTATGGGTAACATTGAAATCATAGATGATATGATGATCAATGAAGTTGAATATCTTGTCAACTTTGGTCAAGATGAGAAGAATAGCCTCTACCCACTTGGTGAAATACTCAGTGGCAGTTATGATAGAGTGGTGCCACTGTCAAGAATGAGGATTGATTTTTCCAATGAGATCTAATCCCCATTATGAGAAGGGCCAAAATTCCTTAGATACTTGAAAGCCATGGGCCAATGCATGATGTAAATTAGTGTGTTAATGACATTTAACATACTTCTTCATATAATCATAACAATTTTGGTTGAGGGTGGACCAATAGTATTTAAGGTGAAGGATATGTTTAGTGATAGATAAACCACTAAAGTGTCACCCATAGATCTCATCTTGCATTTTCATGATAGCATGGGAAGTTTCATGATTGCATAGGAAACAAAGAAGGAGGCTGTATAAAACATGTTTGTAAAGTATTCTCCCTAGTATGGTATAATGAGAGGTAATCTTAACAAAGGCTCTTCGGGTATTCCTAAAGAGGTTAGGAGGAATGATGCCAAGGTTGAGGTAGTCAAAGGTTTGCTTGAACCAAATACGTGATGGAGATTCCTCCACACTAAAAATGGTAGGGAGGTCATATTGGATATGAGATGGTGTGATAAAATGATGAATGGTGACAAAGAGCTTAGAATAGGAAGGCCTAGATGGGATATAGGTATGTAAAGAAGTAATTGTATCCATGAACTTGTTGGTATATCATGGAATAGATTGGATAAGGTAATGATCAAATGATGCTAAGAGTACATCTACGAGGCATTTTTACTATTACAAGATATCATTATTACATTGGTAGGATCCATTAATCTAGTTGACCACAAGCTGGGAATTGCCAAAGACACTAATTGTCTTAAATCCAAAGGTAAGAATAGTTTGGAGACCTATTAATAGTGCTTCATACTCAGCCATGTTGTTGTTACACTCAAAATATAGTTTGAAAGAAAGAGGAAGAGGTTCACCATCAAGGGGAATGAGAATAAATCTAACACCCACACCATGTTGGCACTTTGAGCCATAAAAGAATATTATAATTTGGTAGGTGACGTCCTCTTGAGAAAGACTCATGATGGAATCATCTGGAAACATAAGAAGAAGCGGTTGGTTTTCTAGAAAAGGAGATTCAATGATTTGATTGGCAATGACTTACCCTTTAATCAAATTTTTTTGTGTTATGTTATGGATCCTATTTTTAAATTACAATATATTTGAAATACTTTACATTTAAAATGTACTATACACTCTATATGTAAAATTTTGTGGACCCCTTTTTAATGGGAAACCATTTTGGGTTGATTCTTCACATGGTTTTGGTACCCATTATTTTGAATACAACTTTGTTGATGTATTATGTATAGATGGATATTTCTTAGGAAATACACTATGAGATCAAGGGTTTGAGAAGGAAGAACAGAGTGTGTGAATTCAAGAAAAAATTTAGGAGGGTTTGTTGAGTGTATCTCTAAATTATATTTATGCATTGTAATTATGAAAAGGTTGATCTGAGAGTGATTTTTACTCTTATGGATTGTAATAAAATCTGATGAAGTGTTTCTTGGTGGATGTAGTTCACATTGGATGAACCAAGTTAAATATGGTCTTATTTTTCATGTTTATTTCTATTCTTTTTGCATCTCTATTTATATCTATTATTATTGTAATTCTATGACATTATTTTGCATCAATTTCTAGTTTTATTCTTAACAAATGGTATCAGAACTTCAAGTTGCTTTTGTTGAAGTGTTGAATCATAGGAAGGGTTATTAATTAAAGTGGGAGCTATGGATGATGATCAAAAATAAAAGGATAAAAATTTCAATGGATATAACTTTGGTCTAAGGAAGATGCAGATGGAGGATTATCTCTATCAGAAGAACCTCTATGCTGCACTAGGATGAAAGGTAAAGCAACCAATGAGTTTGCTAGATAAGGCTTGGGAGTTTCTTGACAAGAAAGCACTTAGGGTCATTAGGTTATGCCTTACATCTTTATTTACATTTAATATATCATAGGAGAAGACCACATAATGTCTCATAAATGCATTAGGGTATTTGTATGAGAAACCCTATGCTTCTAATAAAATATTTTTATTGAAAAAGTTATTTAATATAAAGATGTCTAAAAATTGTTTAGTTACAGATCATCTGAATGAATTCAATATAGTTGTGAGTATGTTGAATTTTGTAAAAATATATTTTTATTATGAAGTTAAGGCTTTGTTTATTTTGTGTTCCTTACTAGAGAGTTATAATACCCTAGTAATACATGTGAGCAACTTGGTTTCTAATAATGCTAAGTTGAATTTTGAGGATGTCATAAGAGCAATCCTTAGTGATGAAATGCAAGGGAAAAGCTCTAGGTACACTTCTACTTTAGTTGATGCTTTGGCGATGGAGAGTAGAGGGAGACAAAAATTTTGAGGAAAAGGAAAGCATGGAAAATCAAATGGTCTTGGAAGGTCAAAATCAAGAACCAGGATGGTATGCTGACACTATGGAAAGATTGGTGAAGAAGGATTGTTGGTCCCTTCAAAACAAGACCAAGAATAAAGAAGATACCAATGAGGTGAGTGTGGCAATAAGTAATTTTTGTCAGGATGCATTAATTCTCTTCATTGACAATATTGATGAATCTTGGGTTTTAGATTCAAGGGCTTCTTTTTATGATACACCATATAGGCATTATTTTATTGAATATGTTCAAGGAGATTTTGGACATGTTTACATTGGTGATGATGATCCTTGAAACATAGTAGGAAAATGAAGTGTTCAAATCAAGATGTAGAATGGGAACACTTGGCTACTAAAGGATGTCAGGCATGTGCCTAAGTTGAGACATAATTTGGTATCTAAAGGACAAATAAGTAGTGAAGGTTGTATGGTGACATTTACAATAGATTATTGGAAGGTTACCAAGGGTGCTCTTGTGATAGAAAGAGGTAAGAAGGTTGGTACCATATATTTATCAAGTAGTGTTGATTATTGTAATTTAGTTGATTTAGATGTAGATGCAACTTTGTGACACAACAGGCTCAATCACATGAGCCAAAAGGGTATGCAAATTTTGAAGGATCGATTACCCAAATTGAAAGGATATGATTTAGATTTTTGTGAAGACTGTGTTTATAGAAAATAAAAAAGGGTAAAGTTTCTCAAGGTTAGACCTATGAGGAAGGAGAATAAGTTGGAGATGGTTCATTCAAATGTATCGGGTTCAGCTTAGGTATCTTCTATTGATGGGTCATCTTATTATGTCACTTGTATTGATGATGTAAATAGAAAAGTTTGGGTGTATGGAATTAAGAGAAAATATTATGTGTTTTATATGTTTAAACAATGGAAATTCTTGGTTGAGAATGAAATAGGTTCAAGTTAAAATGTCTCAAGTCAGATAATAGTGTGGAATATTGTAGCAATGCATTTTTTAATTACTATCAAAGAATGGAAATCATAGACAAAGGATGGTTCCAAGAAGTCCATAATATAATGGAGTGTTAGAAAGGATGAACAAGACTATCATGGAGCATGATAGGAGCATAGGGTTGCATGTAGGACTGTCTCTTCATTTTTTGATAGAAGCAGTAAACATGATAGTATATCTGATAAATAAAGGTCCTTCATGTACTTTGGATGGAGGCATACCTAAGGAAGCTTGGTCTGGTAAAAAGGTCGATTATTCATTTCTTAGAATATTTAGCTGTGAAGCCTTCATTCACATTGATAAGGATGATGGGACCAAGTTAGAGGCTAAGTCTAAAAAATGCACCTTTATTGGTTATGGTGAAGATGATTTTGGTTTCTAGATTTGGAGTCTTACGGACAAGAAAATATTTAGGTCTAAGGATGTTGTTTTTAATGAAAAATTCATGCATAAACAATAGTTATAGGATCATAATGAAGATTCCATAAAAGAGTACATAGTTCTAGAGGACATTACAAATAATAAAGTGTCAAAGCAATTAGTTCAAGTACCTACTCCACAAGAACCCCAAAATCCTGTGGTGAGAAGGTCTTCTAGGGTAATAAGGGAACATGAACTTTTTTCTCCATCTCTTAATTATTTATTACTCACTAACAATGGAGAGTCAGAGTTATTTGAAGAAGCAATGTAAGTAGATGTCAGGAAGAAGTGGGAGCAAGCTATAACTGAGGAGCATCAGTCTCTCATGGAAAAATAGAATTGGGATTTGGTAAGCCCACCTAAAGGTAAGAGAGTATTGAAAAACAAGTGGGTGTATAGAATTAAAGAAGATGATGGAGACAAGAAAAGTTACAAGGCCTAGTTGGTGGTAAATGGGTTTGCACAAAAGAAGGGAATTAATTTTGATGAGATTTTTTCCTCAGTGGTAAAAATGACTTATTTTAGGATTGTTCTTAGGATAGTGGTAGTAGAAAATTTTCACATAGAGAAGCTAGATGTGAAGACTGCAATCCTTCATTGTGATTTGGAGGACTTGTATATGGATAAGCCATAGGGATATGAGATCACAGGAAAGAAGAACATGGTGTGAAAATTGAAGAGCTTCTATGGCTTGAAACAAGCTTCATGATAGTGGTACAAGAAATTTTATAGTTTTATGATAGAGCAGGGATACTCTAGGTGTCATTCAGAGTAATGCATATATATCACAAAGTTTGATGATGGTGATTACATTATCCTTTGTCCATATGTGGATGACATGTTAGTTCCAGGTAAGAACATGTAGGAAATAAAGGTACTCAAGGAACAACTTAGTAATTCCTTTGCTATGAAATATTTGGTAGTAGTAAAAATAAATCCTTGGTATGAGAATAATTCAAGATAGGAAGGAATGAAAGATAAATTTATCCTGGGAAGAGTACATCAAAACAAATTTGGAGAGGTTTAGTATGTAGGATGCTAAATTGGTTGGGACTCCTTTAGCAAGTGATTTCAAGTTATCAAAGGAGCAATGTCCCAAAATAGAGGAGAGAATCCAAATATCACATGTACCATACTCATTAGCTATGGCCATCTTAATTATGTGAATGGTGTGTACTAGGCTAGATATTTCCCATCCAGTGGGAGTAGTAAGCAGATACATGATTGATCTAGGTAGAGAACATTAGAAGGTAGTGAAGTGGATCCTTTGGTATTTAAGAGGGACCATGGGGATAGTTTTATGCTATGGTATATTGGACACCACTTTGCATGGTTATGTAGATTCAGAAATGGATGGAGATTTAGATAGTAGGAGTAAAATAGGATATGTTTTTATTGTAGGTGACACAATGGTGAGTTAGATTTCATGACTACAAAAACTTATGGATTTGTCAACCATAGAGGATGAGTATGTTTCTACCATAGGGGAAAGCAAAGAAATGATTTGGTTATAGAAGTTGGTCAAAGATTTGGGGCATAAGCAAGAGAAATTGAAGTTATATAGTGATAGTCAAAGTGCTATACATCTAGTAAAGAACTCCACTTTCCACTCTAGGATGAAGCATATACAGTTGAGTTACCATTTCATTAGGACAAATTTGGAGGAAGAGAAGTTGAAGCTAGAGAAATTCATACCAGTTAGAATCCTATAGATATGATGACCAAGGTGGTCATATGAGAGAAACTGAAGCTATGTTTAATTTTGATTGGCCTTCACGGATGATAGTGAAGGGTTAAGAAGCCTTCTCTGAGGAAATCAGTCTCAAAATGGGATATTATTATGCTATGGAGCCTATTTATAAATTACAATTTATTCCAAATGCTATACATTTAAAATGTACGGTACACTCTATATGTAGAATTTTTTGGACCCCTTTTTAATCGGAAACCATTTTGGGTTGATTATACCCATGGTTTTGGTACCCATTGTTTTGAATACCACTTTTTTGATGTATTATGTACAAATGGATATTTCATAGGTAATAAATTGTGAGAAAAAGGGTTTGAGAAGGAAGAATAGAGTGTGTAAATTCAGGTGTGAATTTAGGAGGGTCTTTTGAGAAAAGATCCAAACAATATTTGTTCATTTTAATTGTGAGAAGACTGATATGAGAGTGGTTTATACTCTCGCGTCTTGTAATAAAATTTGAGTAAGTTTTTATTGGTGGATGTATCCAACATTAGGTGAACCATGTTAAATATAGTCTTCTTATTTTACATTTTTATTTCTATTTCTTTTCATCTTTGTTTATATCTATTATTATTGTGATTTTATGAAATTGTTTTGCATCAATTTTTGTTTTTATTACTAATACGCTAGAGGAAATCAAGGTCAAACTACGCTAGGAGCATGAGATATTTAGCCATATGCTAGTTTTGGTATGGTTTAGATTGAATGTACTTGAGGGGGTTGGTATTGGTGATGATAAAGGTTTAGTGATTAAGGAGGTAATGATAAAGTTTAGAAGCCACAAAAACTAGGGTGAGGCAAAGCTTCTCGGTATGGTTGTATCAAGTCTCATACTCTATAAGTGTTTGACATATATAGTAGACATATTTATCTTTATTTAGTTCATCATGGTGAGCAAGCATTTTTCGTGAGGAATGGTTAGTAGTGGAGATGTAAAGTTAGAAGGGTTGGTCCTCTTTAGGAGGGATAAGAACAAGTGGAGAAAGAAGGTACTCTCTGAGTGAATTAAAGGCTTGTTAATAGTCTTTAGTCCACTTAAAAGATGTGTCTTTTTTGAGAATATGTTGAAAGGGTTGAAATCTATCAAATAACTAAGATATGAGGCAAAATATGGATTGGAGCTTCCCCTGCAAGATACAGAGTTGCTTAAGGTGGTTTGGAGGTGGCATGCCAAGGATCACTTTGAATTTGGCAAGGTCTACTTTGATTCCTTGAATAAAGATGATAAATCCAAGAAGTTTTCCAAATAGGACCCCAAAAACACATTTCTTGGCGTTGAGTCAGACATAGAAATGAATTAGGTGCTCAAAGATAATTTTGAGAACTTCTAGATGATCCTTGAAATATTTGGATTTCCTAAAGAATCATCTACATAGTCCTCTATGATTTTGTGGATGAGATCATGGAAGATGTACGTTATCTAATGGTGGTAGGTTACTCCAACATTATTAAGACCAAATGGCATGACCCTATAGTAGAAGGTTCCCCATGGGGTGATGAAGGAAGTCTTATGCTAATCCTTAGGGGAAATCAAGATCTAATTATATCTCAAGAAACCGTCTATGAGAGATAACATCTCATGGTTGTATTTGAGATCAACAAGTTGGTTGATGCTAAGCAAAGGAAAGTCATCCTTTGGATAAGCAAGGTTGAGATCATGATATTCAACATACATGCAAAGTCCCCCTATGGGTCTAGTGATGGGAATGATATTGGAAACCCATTGGGGATAGTCAATGGGTTGAATGAAGTTGACAGGAAAGAGGAATTAAATATCTTCTTTGACTAGAAGGGTAATATGAAGGTGTATCTTGTGAAGCTTTTTCCTAACAGGCTTAGTGTTGGGATGGATGATGATGTTGTGAAGAGCTATATAAGAGTTGATTCAGGGAATATCCTAATAGAACCAAGAAAATTCTATGCTTTGATCATGAAGGAAGGAAGGGTAATCTTATTGCTCTAAAGAATATAAGGATTGAACAATCTTTATAATACAAGGGTTATCCTGAGTGCCCAAGTTGACATTGATAGTGGATTCATTCAAGATGGATTTGTAGATAGAAGAATCCCTTGCACCAAGATAGGTGAGAATGAAATCATCGTCTTGATGTTAGATGGTGTGGATGGTAAGAGAATCATTTTATACCATTTCAAGATGAATAAGAGGAAAGGTTTTAATTTGACCACCCTTTTGATAGGCCAAGGGGCCCAAACTAACATTATTGACTAAAAAAAAGTTAGAAGGGATGGTTTCAAAATCCTCAAACTTTGAAAGAGATGGGGTTAGTGAGGATGGAATGTCTTCCTTGAAGGTGGAAATGGGTTTGGGTGATTTGGTGGGTTCTTCTGGTGGGATGAACCCAAGGCCAAATAGCTCATGAGGTTTCTAGGTTTTGATTAAAGGTAACTCATGGGGTCTATGTTCATAATATTTTAGGTTGAATACCTTCTAGGCACACCTGTGAAGGTATAATTTGATAAATTTTGGTTTTTCCAAACAAGAAAAATTGGAGGTAAATGGTCAGGTAGAAGAGGTGGTGTAGGAAGCAAGATGTGAATGACTAAATCCCCCATAGATGAAAGTGGTTTGATGATTGGTAAGTCCCAAAGGATTGATAGTACTAATATTAGGATCTTAACTAGGATTATGGTTAATATTTCCATACTCTTGAGGAGTAGGGAAGGCATCCAAGGCCAAAAGATGATATTCTCCTAGTGAGAGATGTTAGAACATAGATTCCAAGGGGTCCTCTATGGGGATCTAATAAGAAGGGATATATGAGCTAGTTTAATCTTTGTCAATGGTAGGGGTAGAGTTGTTGGTTGGTGGTGAGGTGGATGATCAAGTTATAAGAACATCATTGGGTTGATATGTCATGTTTCGATATGTGTTTAGGACCAAGGTCAACTTATATAGTAATGAACTAACCCTCATGTTCAAACTTGATACATCTATGAAAGGTGGATGGGATACAACTCATGGAGTGGATCCAAGGGTGTCTAACTAAGATGTTGTATTGGAAATCTCCTTCTAAGACATATAAAAAATTTGGAAGAATGTGAGGTCCTGAGTGGATGTGGAGGATGAATATTTCAAAGGTTGTGGCTATAGTATTATTAAAGGAATGGAAGACCATTGTGGTTTCTAACATGATATTCTTTGGCAGTTGGAGTCGGTCATAAGCATGAGAGGAAATAATATTAATACTATATCCCCCATACATCATTACCCTTTTGATGTGGGTTTGATTGATGTATGTAGTGATGAAGAGGGGACAATCAGGATCTTCAGGATAAATAAAAGTTATTTATGAATCCTTAAATGTGACAAAGGTGGAATGTTGAAGAGCACCAACAAAGTTGGCAAGAGGTTGAGGGTCTTTAGTTTGGACCTATATAGATTTCAAGGCCTCTGTCAGTGCTTGTCAGTGATGGGGTGAGGTGTTAATCAATTTGTATAGGCTCATATTCATTGGTGCCTAGTGAAGTTATTTCAGAACTACTCATTAGATATATTTAGAAGGGTTGGAGGGAGAGGCACCCAAAATGGATACTCTGGGTTTTAGTGAAGTTGAAGTTGAAGGCACTTAATTCTGGTTGGAATATTGATGGGTGGAAGGATATATCCATGGAATGGACAATTTGGCCATTCTCTTATCCTTTTGATGGGCTCAAGATTAGGTGACCATATGGATAGTGTGGATGAGGGTAAATGTTGGGATAGAAGGCTACTTTAGTTCCTTCTCACTCTTGGATGAGAGTCTAGGAGTGGGTAAGTGTTGGATAGGTTCATTGGTGATTGGGTTGACAATGGGCTTAAAAGTGGTTCATTTGATAATAAATCATCCTCATCATATAAGTTATGGACAAGTACTTGGAGAGCTTTGTAGTTCTTCATGTCATATCTAGGTGTCATGTGGTATGACAAGATTAAACTATCATTAAACCAAGATGGTTTAGGACTCAAAGGGTCAAAGGATTTTATATTTTTTAGGTTTAAGGAAGAAGCCTATAACAACCTTTATAAAATGGACTAATAATATTTGAGCAAAGGTGTTAAGGGTGATGGGCATTTAGTTTTCAAGGTGGGAGCTTTCATAGAAGTAGGATTCACCATGGGAGTTGTGGGTGGTATAATGGTTTTGGTAAGTAGGTTTGATTGGGGTTGTTTGGTGTTGGATGGTTTTGAGGTGGAAGATTGAATTATGAAATATTTGAATGTGGGTGATTGAGATGATGAAGGTTTGGAGATAGGTGGGTAGGTAGAGGTAGATAGTTTGATGTTTTGGAATGGGTAGGTAAAGGTAGAATAAAAGGATGAAATTAAGTTTGGGTGTCTTTAGGAGGATTCACCTTCTTTATATAAGGATGAACTCCTAATATGGAAGAAGGATGGGGTCCAAAGATAGAAGGTAAGAGGTAAGGAGTTGGTATGGTTATAGTTCTAGGTGGTAGTTTGGGTGACTTCACCTTCTTTCTTGGTTTGGTTAAGTTTTATATGGTGGACTAGATAGGGTTACGTCCAACTTCAAATATGTATTGATAATGATAGAATTAGGAAGCATCCATAGGTTCTTGATAGGTTTGATTAGAGAGGTGTAAGGTGTTTTGATAATTTTCTATGGAGATGGTTTGGATGGTTCTTCCACAATTTTGGGGAAAAAGGTTTTTTGAAGGGGTTGAGGTGATTATAGGTTTAAGGGTAGGTGTGATTTAAGATGGGGTGCATGAAGGTGATGTTGAAGGTTCATGTTTGTTTTGATAGGGGAGCCCAAGATGCTATCAAAAGATGGCTCGATCTGTTTTGGGCTAAGAAGTGAATTCTAGGCTTTGGACTAGTCTAGAAAAGAGTTTGTAAGTTGGTTTGGTTCCTTGGGCATCAAATTCAAAGATTAAGTCTCTAGGTTGAGGTAAGGGAATGGTTTTTTCACCCTTGTCTTTGATTAATGTTTTGAATATTTGGTAGGGTGTTTCCTGCATGGAAGGAGTAGATAAGGTGATTTTTCTTTATGGAATTGTTTCCAAAGAGAGAGTAGATGATTCCATGATGGGTGAGGAAGGTGTGATGGAAATGGTTGCATACTTTGTTATTTATATTAAAGGAGAGGTAGGTAAGTATATTACCTCATCAAGTGAAGGAATTGAGGTGGTTGATTCATTTTTCTGGGTGTCTAAAGGAATGGATGGTGATTCCACCACTTCAATGAGTGGAGTGGAGAAAGAGATAGTTGAGGTAGTAATTTCCTCAACAATAGGTTCACTAATAATCACATTAACTGCATGGACCTCACGAGTGTGAGATGATTCTAGTTTATTATCATAATGGTTGGTAAAAGGGGCATGATTTGAAAATGGTTTTCAAAAGATGTCGAGTGTCTAATTCAAGGGTGCATTGGGATTGTCCAATACTAGTTCTCCTTTGTCAATCAAGTATTGGACAATGTTGAAGGTGTTACACCTACCAATTTCATGTCTAGTGACATGGTGGAAAGCACATAAATCACTCTCATTGTACCAACTAAGTAAAGGGTGAGAAGAATTAAAGTATTGATGAGGTTTGATAGGGGGAAGTTGTATGATGTTGGCTTTACACAACTTATCCAAAATTGAAACATATGACTTCCCTAACATAGTGTATTATTTTGGGGTATCCCAGTTTTGATTTTGGGTTTGTTTATTGGAAGAGTTAAAGGAGTTGGTTTGGTTGGGTTGGTTGACAACTGGAGGTAGATAAATTTTAAGGACAATCATGTTTGTGGATGCCTTTAGTTTGGTGTTAGGATATTTAGATTTGTTAGTGGTTTTGTATGGGGAAGGATTATTGGATTTGAAGCTAGAGTTTTTGTTTCTTACTTTGAACTTCCTCTCATCAATGGATTTGATTACTAGATTGCATGCCATGGTGAAATCCTCATCAAAATTTATAAAGGTTTGAACCTATAGAGTGGGGGAGATGTGTTTGGCACAAGTCCAAGAGAAAAGATCAATCAACTCAGTTTGGGGGAAGGAGAAAGAGAGCTAGTTAATAAGACCTCTCCATCAAGCCACAAAATTAGCAATTGATTCATCATCAAATTTCTTGATGGAGTAGAGGTCAATGACGGAGACCTTTTTAGATATATTAATTGAGAAGTGGTCTAAAATGGTTTGGGTGAGTTGTAAAAATTAAAACATGGAGTGCTTAGTGACAACATTATACCAATCTAATGTTGGTCCAGATAAAGACATAGGAAAGGTGTGAAGGAGAAGAACATCATCATAGACAATCAAGTAGCAAGAATGTCGAAACACTCTTAGGTATTGTTGGGGGTGCTCCTTGATTTAGAATTTATAAAATCTGGGTAGTTCCCATTGAGGAGGGTAAGGTTGGATAGGGATGGATGGGTGAATAGGTTCATTATATATTTGGTGCTAAGATAAGAGATTGTGAGCCCCAGAGATAGATGACTCTAGGTTGGTCATTTTGTCCATCAATATTTTGACAAAATCTATTTGGGGTTGGGGAGTTCCATAATTGTATGACAAGTTTTGCTTGGGTTAAGTGGATGCAATATATGGATAATGAGTAGAAGGTTGAGAAGATTCCACATATTGGTATGTGGTTAGTGAGGGTTGGGATGATGACACATAAGGGTTAATGGGAACATGAGGTTGGATAGAAGATGGAGCTATATATCCTTGTGGATTAGGAATATAGCATGGGTAGGGTGTCATAGGTATTTTTTGAGGAGTTGATGTGGTTTGGTTTTAAGGTATGATATTGATAGATTGGGGAATTAATATGGATTGGGTTAGAGGTATAGATGGGTTAATTGGTTGGGGATGAGTGGTAACTTTGGTATTAATAGTTGAAAGGGTAGAAGGTATGAAAACTGCCACATTTTGAAGTGGGGTGTAGATTGGTAAGTTGGTATTGAGAAGGGGAGTAGTGGAAATATGGGTATAAGGTATCCCCATAGTGAGTAGAGTATGGGTAAAAAAGGGCAAGCTGGCCCTTATGTTGGAGGAGTTGTTAGTTGGTGTAAGTGGTGTTTGGTTATTGGTTGAGTTGTTTGATTGATTTTGGATGGGTTATTGGTGGACGGAGATGTTTGAGTGATCATAGGTTGGGTAGAGGTAGAGAAAAAAAAGGTGTCACCCATAAGATGGGGATGAATCCCATAAGGTGGATCACTAGGAAGAACCAAAGCAAGGGTGCGGTGAGACAGGGTGTTAAGGTAATGTTGTAGGACCATAGGATTGTTATCAAGGAAGGTGATAAAATATGCATCACCTTGGACAATAATTTGAGGAATGGTAGGGCTAATATAAGGATGGGGAGAACCCTCAAAATCTAAGGTATACTCAATGGAGGAAGAAGAAGAGGAAGGTGGCTCCTGGTTGGTTTGATTCCTCAACTGTTGTCTAGTAAAAACCATATGAGGAATAAAAGGAATAAAGGAAAGCTCACAACTCAAACACAAATCAAACAAAAATAAAAAGATCTCAAGGAAATTAAAAACCTACACTAGATTGTGTTTAAAATCTTAGGGTACCTTTTATCTCATTTTTGGCTTATGCCTTAGTTTAAAAGTGTGAAGAAGAACTTGGTTTGTAGAATGGTACTAGAAAAGAAGTCTATGGTTGGTTTTAGGTGTTTAAGGTTGTTAAAAGAATATGTGCTGGACATAAATACATGGATTGGTATTGGGGCCTACCCCCTCCCTTCACACACTGTAATGATAAGGGTGTCAGGTACTTAGCCAATATATACTAATTTTTAGAGTTTAAACTAAACTAGAGAGCTGAGTTTTGGTTTCTCTTCTTCATAATGACCTCCAAGTAAGATAGGCAAAGGGTGAAGGTGATCTAATAGGAGATAAAACCCTAGTCAGACATTAT
>JARHVA010006773.1:770000-802500 GCA_037957365.1 Torreya grandis
CAATGGATTGCATAGTTCATAATCAAGATATAATAAAATGCATAAGCATTTATGTGAGAAATAAATTAATATGATAAAATATTACACAAGATATAATCAATCCCCACTATTTGAAGAGATAAAAAATGTATGATGTATAAATATGAGAGTGAATTTGTAACACACCCTAGAATAGTGGTCAATGTCCTAGAATAGGAAAAGTAACTCCACCCCCAAAATAGTCGGTCAATGGAGTAATTCCCACTAGATAAAATAGGACTACCAAAAGTAATTGTTGTCATCAAATTGTGCACCCTAGGACACTCTATGAAGCTCCTTCAATTTTATGAAACATTTAATCATCTCTCAAGTTTTTTGGAACTTATAGGATAGATGAATCTCTATGATTGAAAGGGCTAGCTCCCTGAATTCTTCTCTAAGTGCCTATCACCTAATCTAATGCTTGTTCATGAAAAGAGTCAAGAGTTTGCATAAAATGGAAAATATGCTAGATATTTGATCCACCAAGAATATATCCAATATAATATCATACTTATACTAAGCAACAATGCTTTCCAAGACCATTTCCATGCATTAAAAGATCCTAACATAGTGTTTCAATGTGAAGGTAACATGCTTGGGAAAATTAACAAGATACTTGACCTAAGGGGAAAATTTCACACCATAGATATAATTGCTTACTTGAAATAGATATTAGTACATTCAACACACTTCACATGACCTGTTAACATCATAACCCTTGTTTAAACATGAAGGATAAAGGGAGTAAGGATGATACTATCACTTAGCTCTACTATACATCACTCACACACTTAGAAAAAATGTTCACAACTTAGAATTGGACTTATATTCAATGTTAAAAATAAAATTTTAATGTCACTTTAGTAGGGCTTCACCATAATAAAAATGTGGTCCCTTACTATATAAAAAATGGCTCAATTTATAGAACTTTGAAGAAGAGAGAGAGAAAGGGAGTCCAAGAGGCACAAGGAAAAGTGTCAAAAATATAAAGTTAGTTAAAATTAATATGGATGAGGATATGGGGATTTCCATGCAAAATTAGGAATAAAAAGTTTATTTTCCAATCATTTAGAACTTGTAAAATGTCAAGAAACTCCTTTTGCATAGAAAACTACATTCCATGATTAGTCTTCTAAAACTACCTTATGAATGTAACTAATAATTTTTTATGACTAATATGAATAGGTGAGGTTAATAATAATATATCACATGTATTGTAGAGGCTCTTGACGCTTCTTATCATTTTATCTATGCATGAGTATACTTGGTAGTCTCAAAATAGCTCTTTTCCCTTCACCTGTCACACTTGTCACCTTAAATCTCTTCAAACCTGAAATATGATACACAAAAGTAGAGGAATTAAATGTGTAAGGAGTTATAATACCTTAAGTTACAATAAATTGGCTTTAAAAGGCTCCCAAAATGAAGATTCACCACTATTTCTAAGTCTCCCTTAGCTAGCTCATTGGACTGGATGAATTGGGACAATTAGTAGGAGAACTTATAATATTATAAACTTGATAAAATGACCATGAGGACATATAAAAATCCTAAATATTCCTCCAAAAGTGATTTGGCATCTTGAAAGTTCACCATGCCTATAAAACACCAAAAATGGTCAAAATAAACCATGTTTTACCCTATTTCATACAGGTTCATACAAAAAAATTGCATTAAGGGGTGATTGGGAGAGTATTATACATGTAATAAAATTTTCATGGAATTTAAATTCCATATTCGTGCTTAATTTTCAATTTCTCCCCAGTCAAGTCTTTGAGAAGGGTTTGCAAGGATGTTGGAGTGATTTTCAATCTTAGCATTCATTCATAGCCATGGCACATTGGAGTTATAATAAAATGACACTTATGGATCTTTAAGGACCTCATTAAAATTAATTTAATATATTCTAAGGTCCCATGAAAATCTTGGTAGAAGTTCTAAGCATTTGAATTTGACATTGGAGCTCATTTTTTACTTCCTGGTGGGGTTTGAATGCTTTCTAAGCCAACACTGGCTTCCTGGAGACTTTCTTTGAAAAATAAATGTTTTTATAATATATATATATATATATATATATATATATATATATATATATATATATATATATATATATATACCATAAAAAATTTATCTAACAGTTATAATGTATTTAAAAAATAATTAAATGGAAATTGACCCCTATTTGGTTTTAGGCCTAGGCCTTACCAATAGGCTTGCCTACATCTTTGAGCTCCTCTTGACCTTCCAATGGTTATATTTTAAATGTGATGTATTTAACACACAAAAAATATTTTTTTTTAACATTAATTTATAAATTTTAAATCATATATTAGGTTGAAAATGTACATGACCTCCAATTTGGCTTCTAGCCCTAAGGCTTTCCTTCACACTTGACTACAACCCTTGTTGTGTAGGGTGCCATGTTTCCTCTCAAGACTTATATCAATGTTTATTAGGTTCCTCCATGTTTAAAAAATCTTATATAACCTTTATTTTTCCTTTTTTTCCTTGAAATCATCAATTCATCACTTTCCCCCAAAATTGCCATTCTTGTGCATGAAGGGACTGCCCCTACTTTGAGACAAAACAAAGAGTATTAGGCCTATTTGGTTTTGAAATGTGAGTATTTTAAATTATCCATAGGGTAATAATTACAAAATTTACAAAAGGGTTTTGTTCATTTCCATGTTTATGGGGTCTAAACATCCCAAGTTCTTCAAAAAAGAGGTAAAAACCCTTGTTTTTGCATGCTCTTATTCAAACCTCCTCATGAATGCTCTTTCCAAACCTGTTGACATAGGAAATTTCACCTAGTGATATGAATTCAAACTCCTTTCTTCTCCTCACAACATGGAAACTCCCCTCTTGCTTGTGGGATGGCGAAGTAGGAGGGAAGAGTCTCTAGGTAAGGGCTAGCTCCCTTTGATGTATCGTGGTTTGTTTTAACATGTGCAAAATACAGGTATATATATATATATATATATATATATATATATATATAATGGGGGAGATGAAAAGAGAGAGAGAGTATAGAAAAAAAACTACTCTAAATAGGTGATACACCAAAATAAGATGACCTTCCCACATCCACACTTGAAATCAGACAATTGCATACATACTCTACTCACTTGGCAGAAGGACCAAAATGCAAGAAACTGGTAGGGAGGCTATAATGGAAAAACATAACAGATATTCACCAAGGTGATGTGGAATGGACACTATAAGCAACTTCCTCTATTATGGTCTTCTCAAATACAGCTCTTCTCCTTTCAGCTTTAGAAATGGTGCCTTGTAGATAACAGGTCTGCTGGTGTTGAACCTATGAGAGCATCAAGAAAACAATGACTGGACACAGACAAACACTCAAGACATAATCTAAAAATATCTATCCACATGGAGGTAAAACTACATTTTATTTGATTCAGGCAGAAATTTTAGTAGGGCTACGCCTGGTAAAATTGTGAAAAGATAGATTACAAAATGAACCAATTCGCTGTTAAGTTGTGGAGCCAAAAGATTCACCAGGGTGCTAATCAGGGAGTTACTGAGTGTAACCAGTAATCGGCATTGGTAGTATTGTCGACATCGGTCAGGTAGGGACTAGGGATCAGTCGACGTTGGTCACCTGTGCATGTGCATGTAGTTGCATGTGTTTTTAGAACGCGTTTCTAGAATTAGACTCATCTAATTTAAGAGGTCCGAGAGTGTTTGCATGTTGAAGACTAATTTAAGTCTTGAGTCTATGTTTCTAATTATTGTAATTAGAAGTCTAATTATTGTATGCATGGGATCCTATTTAAAGACCCATGAAGCATGTATTGTAATTAAGGCAAGTAAAGCATTGAAGCAAGAAAGCAAGGTCAAGGAGATCTACAAGGTGTAAGGTCAAGGAAATCAGCTGAAGCTATCAAGGAAGGGTTAACAACTCAGGTTGTTGAGTTGGTTGTGGTTGAGCAAGAGAGAGAGGGAAGAAGTCCTTGAGATGTGGCAAGCCTTAGAGGTGGAAGAAGAAGTGGCATCTTCTTTATTGTATTTTCTTCTGAAGAGTATTTAATACAAGATTGTGTATTGTCTCTCATATTCTCTACTTTTTCAAGTTTCTAGTTACTTAATCATTCTAGTATAATTATGTGTTTAATTGTTTATAAGAAAAGTAATCAATTATGCTTCCACGGGTTCCTAACAGTTCGTATCAGAGCAAGGTTGTTGGCTCATAGCTTGATACCACTAATAGTTGGTATCAGAGCTAAGGTTGCAGGGAGCAGGTTATTGTTTGATTACAGGTCATTCTCAGGGGTTTTTGATTGAGTGGGAGTACAGCAATGGTAAAATAAAGTAAGCTACGAATGGAAAAGTTTAACGGCAAGAATTATCAACATTGGAGGATGCAGATAGAAGATTATCTATATCAAAAAGATTTGTACTTACCGTTGGGTGGGGTTGCATGCGAGCCCACAAATATGAAGGATGAAGAATGGAATGTTCTTGATCGGAAGGCTCTAGGATCCATAAGGTTGAGACTTGCATCATCTATGATTTCCAACTTATCAAAGTGTAAGACAATGTAAGAGCTGATAAAATCTTTGGCAAATTTATATGAAAAGCCCTCTGCTTCAAATAAGGTATTTCTTATGAAGTAGTTATTTACTTTGAAAATGCAGGAAGGTGGATCAGTACATACTCATCTTAGTGATTTCCATGGTTTGGTAAACCAGTTAGCTTCAGTCAATATTTTTTTTGATGATGAAGTAAAGGCTCTCTTAATTTTATGCTCTTTACCTGAAAGTTGGGATAGTTTGGTAATGGCAGTAAGTAATATTGTGTCTACTTCTAAAATATTAAAATTTGATGATGTGGTTGGTGTAATCTTGAATGAAGAAATACGCAGGAAAAGCACAGGTGAATCATCAGGGAATGCTCTAAGTGCAAAAAGCAGGGGAAGGCAAAGAGAGAAGGTCGAGCAAGGGAAATCAAGGTCGAAGATGAGAAGGAGATCTGAATCCAGAGGTATCACCTGCTAGTTTTGTGGAAAGAGAGGACACACAAAGAAAGATTGTTGGTCAAAGGATAAAGAAAATCAACATGAAGGTAATGAAGAAGCAAAAGATGCAGGTATTATGGCACAGGATGCTCTCATACTTTCTTTGGATAGTCAGTTAGAATCATGGGTTTTAGATTTTGGTTCTTCTTTTCATGCAACCCCAAATAGAGATTTGTTCCATGAGTATGTCCAGGGAGACTTTGGAGAGATTTATTTAGGGGATGGTACACCTTGTCAAATGGTTGGCAAAGGGAAAGTGTAGCTGGAATTGCAGACAGGGAACACATGGGTGTTGAAGGAGGTTATGCATGTCCCAGTCTTGAAGCAGAGTTTGGTTTCTGTAGGAAGGTTGGGTGATGAGGGATGCACAGTAACCCTCACAATGGATTCTTGGAAGGTTACCAAGGGTGCACTTGTTTTATCAAGAGGTAAGAAAGTAGGTACTCTTTATCTATCTACTTGTATTACTGATTCTACTTCTGGTTTATCTACTTTAGCTGTAGATTCGAAGATGTGGCTTAATAGGCTTGGTCACATGAATAAGAAGGGAATGGACGTTCTTGAGTCAAAAGGTATGAGTTTAGATTCAGAAGGCATAGATTGAGTTCATTTCAGGAAAAGGAAATTTGATGCTTTTGACAAGAACAAGGAAGCCTTGGTGTTTATGGAGGAGATGATGGACAGAGATCAGTCATAAGGGTTGAATAATTCTGAGCAAGGCAGTACGGATAGAGTTTTGATCCAAGATGAGCTTGTGGATAAAGAAGTCATCACTTATAGGAACACACAGTTACTGATGTCAGTTACTTAGAACTGACATTGGTCAGATAGGTACCGACATCAGTCATGTGCAGACCAGCAGGGTCGGTAGTGTCAGGCAGGATAAGACCGACATCGGTCAGATAGGAACTGACATCGGTAGGGGGAACACCAGCGTCAGCTAGGGAAATGATGTTGACAGTCAGGGTCAGTGTAGGGAATCGACATCGGTTGGGTGCAGACTGAGAGATGGCTGAGATCGGTCACTGAAACGGATGTTGGGCGGATAACAAGCTGTCAAGAAGTCTCAAACGCCCATAGGGAGGACTGAAAGGGTATGTGAACCTCATATTCATTGTTCACCTTCTTTATTTTATTTTTTGCTTACTGATGGTTGAGAACCAAGAAGATGTGAAGAGGCAATGCAGGTAGAATCCAAAAACAGTGAGAGCTTGGCATGGATGAGGAATGTGATTCCTTGGGGAAAAACCAAATAGGTGTTTGTTGGTGGAGTTGTCAGCTGGAAGAAAGCACTGGATGAGGGATGGATTCTAAAGTTAGAGAAGAGAGTGGATGGACACGTGAGACAGAAGGCCAGGGTATATGGTCTTGAGTAGGCTGTAGGATAATAGAGGTTTGACCATTGTATTTATCTTTACCAGGTTGGATAATATTATCTACATTATCCTGTTACTGTATTGTGTTGCTTATTGTAGGGTTACATATGCAGGGAGTTTCTGAGCTAAAGGTAAAGTTAGTTCAGATGGGTGTCATGAAGAATTTGGGAGCAGTGAAATTCTTTGGCATGAGAGACATGGAAGATCACAGGTTGATTTTGTCTCCAGTGGGAGTTGTCAGAAAGTTTAGAAGTGGCAGGGGACTTGGATGATAGGTATAGCATCATAGGATGTGTGGTGGTTGGTCTTCAAAATTGAGCTTGTAAATGGAGGTGCCTGAGATGGTTAGTGGAGGTTGTTGTACAGGTGTAGTTGTTTATCTCCAAGTGGGAGATTGTTAAGTTGTGGAGTTAAAAGCTTCACCAGGGTACTAATCAGGGAGTTACCGAGTGCAACCAATAACTGGCATCAGCAGTATTGTTGATGTCAGTCAGGTAGGGACCAGGGATCGACCGACATCGGTCAAGATCAGATGAACAAAAATTGACGTCGGTCACCTGTGCGTGTGCATGTAGTTGCATTTGTTTCTAGAACGCGTTTCTAGAATTAGACTCATCTAATTTAAGAGGTCCGAGAGTGTTTGCATGTTGAAGACTAATTTAAGTCTTGAGTCTGTGTTTCTAATTATTGTAATTAGAGGTCTAATTATTGTATGCATGGGATCTTATTTAAAGACCCATGAGGCATGTATTGTAATTAAGGCAAGTAAAGCATTGAAACAAGAAAGCAAGGTCAAGGAGATTTGCAAGGTGTAAGGTCAAGGAGATTAGCTGAAGCTATCAAGGAAGGGTTAACAACTCAGGTTGTTGAGTTGGTTGTGGTTGAGCAAGAGAGAGAGGGAAGAAGTCCTTGAGGTGTGGCAAGCCTTAGAGGTGGAAGAAGAACTGGCATCTTCTTTATTGTATTTTCTTTTGAAGAGTATTTAATACAAGATTGTGTATTGTCTCTCATATTCTTTGCTATTTCAAGTTTCTAGCTACTTAATCATTCTGGTATAATTCCATGTTTAATTGCTTATAATAAAAGTAATCAATTGTGCTTCCATGGGTTCCTAACATTCGCAACATATATGGAAAAAGACGAGGCTCATTGGTGCTCCTTTCCTTGCAAGTGGGCATGTCGCATTCCATTGGGAAGGAGAAAAACACTACAGTTAATGGCATCCTTCTAGAAGGGACCTACTGGAACCATGCTTGTTGTTTTGTCTTTTCCCATTTTGTCTTACTTGGCCTGTTCGGCCCCTGGGGCGAGCTTTCAACAGGTCGCTACAATTTTTTGGCTCCTTCTGGTTAGCATTCTCAATGTTTGATTTTAAAACAATGGCTATCTCATTGTTCAAATTCGACGTCCTCCAGGATGTCCTCGTGCTTTGCTAAAGTGTGGCCGCCTGCTAACTTCATCATGGCACCCTTCCCTTAACACCTCGGTGGGTCATTTTTTCCTTGGACAGTCTGCGCAGACTTTTAAATGTTTTCACAGACTTTGAAAGCTCCATGGACCTTTTCTAGGCCTTAGACTGGTCTGCTGAGCCTTCATAACTTCTTCACGGCTTATCAGATTTGAGCCACTTGCTAACTACTTTGCGGCCTGCTTTGGTCTATATATGCATAGGCACTCTCTCTTTTAACTTGACGGCTCCTTGTTTATTTCCTCATACTGCTCCCTGGGCTTTTTATATTCCCTATGGACTTTTGTCCGTGGATGTTTTCCCACAGATAAAAAGTCCATGAAAATTCATCCGTGTTTTGCCTTATGTTCTTTTCCCACGGGCTTTTGCCTTAAGCTTGGTAATGCGCCCAACTCTTTTCATTTGTAAATGCCTGCCTTCCTTTTGGTTGAAACTTTTGATATATGCATGATTTAGACTTGGACCTTTTCGAACAAATTGAACTTTGGACCTCGAACCATATCGAATTGAACTTGGGTCCTCTTCATTTGAAATGTCATCTCTCCACTAGGATCTAAACTCAGACTAAGCAGACGAACCAATGGCCAAACCAATGACCTAGGCCTGTCTGAAGTTGAAGAAGGATGAACTGAAATGAAGAACCATGCTGTTGAACCTGAGCAACTCGAAAAAAATGGCTTCGAATGGCAAGGGGAGAAGGTGAACGATTTTGGCCTGTGAGCAAAAATTGGTCAACAAAACCTATTTGAGGAATATAAGGTGTTAATAAATTTTAATTGACTTAATTTAATTATTTTTGAACCTAAATATCCACTCAAAACCTTTCTCCTTAATATAATATCATATTCACCTCTTGAAACAAGGCTTTTCCAACCTTGCTTGTATGGACTAAGTCCATTTTTCTTATGAGAAAAGGACCTTGGGTGGCTTGAAGATGTAATGGTAATTTAATATCATTAATTTTAGAATGGGGATTAAACATTATAATATTTTATACTTCTCCTTCCCTCCTTGGGCATCAAACTCTCTCATACTCTTCTCTTGCTTAAGACCCTATCTGACTGTGACATTGAACATAGGATCTTTGTTTTAGACACATTTATTTAGAGGTTATAATGATGGTTTAAATGCATTTTATAACCTATTTTTACTCAAATAATTATGAGAATTTGAAATATTCTCCAAACCTATCCTTTTTGACACTTTTAGGCCTTTCAATTGCTCACTATCCTCTTGGATCGAGACAGTCTTCGTAGCCTACCTGCAGGTTGTTTTGGGATAGGAATGGCATGAGATTGGTCTTTATTTAGGATTTAAAAACTTATTTAGATCCCCAAAGTTAATAGCTTTAAAACTACCACCTATTTCATCCCTAAAGTTCTATAAGACTCCTCGAAATGCCTTGACCCTCATTCCATTGTTTGCTCACCTATAAGAGGCTATTTTCCATTCATTTTAGGCTTGTATGTGTATTTTAGGTCAAAATGAACGTGTTCATGGTGGAATTTATGGAATGAATGTATTTTATTGATCATAAACCCTGAAACTTTCCTTCACCTCATTCATGATCATGTTTATTTCACAATTCCTGACTTATCTACCGATAGGTGGCTTCTCACAATACTATGTACAGACAAAGGAGTATGCATTGGGGTTTAAGACATTGGATTCACCTTCTCTCATGCTCTCTTAAATTTGAAAATAACATGAACCATTAACATCATTAAACATGATATCATAGTCCAAGATCATCAAAATGGGATGCAAATTAACATTTTGATCACTGTCTTGTAATTAACACCACCTTGCTTTAATGGTTTTTAGCCATCTTTAGACCTTGAAAAATCCAAACTCCACTCATCTTTTACTTCTAAAAATTGGAAAAATTGTTGTGTGTGGATAGAGATATCAAGTTGTATAATTTGAAGGCTTGAATCACCTAGAAATTGAATTTTTTGATGTCCTCAAAAACCTTCAAGGCCTCTATTTGACATTTTTAGGGTAAAAGGGCCTGAGTATAGTCCAAGGTTCCAATTGATGCTTTGGCACTTCCATTGACAAACTAGGATGATAAATAGGCCTATCTAGGCCTTCCTATAATAAGGACACCCAAATTATATTAACAAATCTATTGGAACACATCTATAAGGTTTGTCTATGCCTTTAGATGTAGTTGGTCATCTCCTTCCATACAGGTAGGGTTGAGAACATTCTCTAAATATGCAAGTTTATAGCACCCAAATGCTTCCATCAACTTTTAAATGCACAGTAATGGTCCCAAGATATTAATAACAATGTCAAACTTTCAAACTCATACTTTTTACATCATCGTGCTCGTGTAGATGGAGTTTTATGACTGATACATATAAGGAAATCCTAAAATGATAAGGAACATGCAAGGAATGATTTAGAAACACCTCAAGGGAAATTTAAAACACTTAAATGCTCATCATACACTAGTATTGTTTCTTAAAAAAACATCAAAACATCATCTCCAATGTGAAGGAAATATTTTAAAAGCAATGAGATGATTGTGAATGCAAACTAGCCATCTTACAAGCCTAAAAGAGGATTTCTCACAAAATTGAACTCTCAAAAAAAAAAGCATGGAAAAATATTTAAAATCCTGTGGAGACACTTGAAACACCCAATTTCATTAATACAAAACAATAAATTCTGAGACAAGCTCAAACAGTGATCCCCTCATGGTTGAACATACATAAAAAGCTACCTGGGATCAAAATGATGCTTCATAAAGGACAATTCACCAAATATTAAGTTCTTAGTATGAAAATTAAGTACACCTAGATTACTATCCACCCCTAGAATAATTCCTCCCAATTCCACCTATATGATCCATGCCAAGTACATGAAGTTGCTCATTCTTTTCTTGCCAAGTGAAAATGGAAGAAAAAATTTGTATATTAATTTTTTATAATTATTATTAAAAAATATGCATTTAAATGGATTATGGGAGGTGAAGGGTTACTATTCCCACATTTTTAGTTGATGGTGGACTTGAGAAGTCTATACAAGTGCCCAATAGCTCCTATTTTTTAGGGAAAACTACTATCCACTAAACATAAACTATTTTTTATTGGAAAATAACTATTCCTAACATTATCCTAACATTATTCATGTTTAAACTCACTTGGGTGTCAATTTTTATTTCATAAAGATCCGTATAAGTCATTAAATGGGCTAAAAAATGACCAAAAGGCCCCTTTTTCCACATGAGACAACCTATAGCCAATTTATGACTTTTAAACATATTAAAACATATTAAGGACAAAATTAGGATATTTTAAATACAATTTGACTAATTTAATACCTTTGAATAGGGTTGACCAACCTTTGACTCAAGTTGACTAGCCTAGTATATAAGGGGTGGACCTCAACGAGGACTAGGGAGAGGATGAGTAAGATAATATACTAAAATGACACCCTATAAGACACATGGTAACCTTATGTCAAGTTAAAAAATAGTATGGGTTTACCCAATTTTGATTTGGGGTCAAATTTTCTCAACATTCTTTGTGATTCCTAGGGGTGGCATGCCAACTACGCCTAAGACCAGTTGCCTAATCCCTCCATTGGGCATGGAGTCACACATATGAGCACTTAGATTGACATGAAAATAACTTAGATTGACCAAAATATAACTAACATTAAAAAATACACACAAATAAATAACAACACACATAGCACAAAAGCAAAACACAAGATAAAGACACACTTGTGCTACTAAGCACTTAGGGAACACAAAGCAAAATTGAAAATAAACTAGTGTGTACATCCATATAGATCACACTCCCTTCCTAGATCAAAAGGGGATTATATTTAATTTACATATTCATTATATGAATGAAGATTCCATGTATGCTTCCTTTTAGGTGTGATACTAGATGACTCACATTTTCTCTTTGTTCCTTAACTTGTCATGTCACCTGATGAAGTCATCTCAAATAGATCTCCCAAGTAGGTGAGGTCCTCTTGGTTTTGGAAACATGTCTCACATTGTTAACCTCTTGTCTCCTCATATAAAAATTTCATGTCCATATATAGGGCAGCTTGTTATAAGTTCATGTCTCCTTGATAGATCTCATCTTCTTTCTCAATCATCACACCTTTTTCAAACTCTCCAAGAAGTATTATATCATGTAAATATGGAAGTATCTCATGCTTAAATTCCTCTTTGATGATGGTAGAATCATATTTATGAGTGATTTTATAATCAATCCTTAACTCACCTTCAAGAGGCCCAAGATCATCATATATTTTTGCATCTTGATCCAAAATCTCTTGGTGATAACATTCTTCAACACATACTTGTTTCCAACTTCTTTCTTATAATGGCTTATGGTCAGTTCTATATGACTTTTAGGCCCTTTTTGGATTTCAAATTCATAGCATATGTCTTCAAACATATTCCATAAGCCATCCTCTTTTGGTTGATATGCATCATGGAAAGGAATAATGAGAGAAAAAATTTCTTCTTCAAGATTCAAGAGAAGTCCTACTAAGGCATCCTTTTCAACATAAGGATCATCATTGTCACAAGGAGTTAGATATTTTTCATCATTTAGCCAATATGAAACCTCTATTCCTTCTTCACAATGTTCTCCACATAAGTTAACTTGTTCCACCATGGTTTCTTCTTTTTTTTGGTTGTTCTCTAGGATAGACTCCCAAGAAGAGAAGTTTTAGGCAATGGAAAAAGAGTTTGGGGAATATTGAGATTGCCAAGATGGATTGGTTTCATGGGTTGCCAATTTCTCTTCTAGATTACAAAGTAGGCTAAAAAACTCAAGCACCTCATAGGTAAAATCTAACCAATTAGCCTCCTCTATAGGTATCCACTCCATTTTTATTTGTTTGAACCCATTCCTTATGCTCCTAATACAAACACTTAGAATTAATTGATCACTACTATATCTAGTATCAAGCTCTATCATGTATTATTGG
The DNA here is from genome assembly GCA_037957365.1 of Torreya grandis. Classification (NCBI taxonomy): domain Eukaryota; kingdom Viridiplantae; phylum Streptophyta; class Pinopsida; order Cupressales; family Taxaceae; genus Torreya; species Torreya grandis. The sequence continues at coordinate 782,872 of JARHVA010006773.1, forward strand.
TAGCCAACAATAGATTCTTTAAAACTACCAATGGCATGACTTAGAGGATAAATAATTAGACTAGGTGGAAAAAAATATGGAGAGGACTAATTATTGACCATATGGGACTCATTACAATCTTGGACAAGTATTTGCTCATCTTGAGAAAGAATAGGAAATGTATGACATACCTCTTTCACTTTATGATCTTCATTTACAAGTGGAGGTATAGGAGTATCTTCCTCATGTACACAATAAATCCCCAAATTAATTTATTCCATGGATGCATAAGGATCATGCTCGTATGTTTCAGTACCATATTCATCAAGGAAATGGTTGGAAATAGCTTCAAGAGGAGAGAATGCTTCACCATCAACAACACCTTCTTCTTCACTAATTACACAATACTAATTTGAACTTGACTCCACATATGGTTCAATATGAAACCTTGAAAAGGGATATGTTCTTATGGTCACCTTGGCTCCATACCTTGTTTTAAAATTTAGAAAAGTCCAATCAACAGAAAGATATCCTCCTATTTTAGCCATGAAGTCCCTTGATAAGCAAATAGAAAAGTGAGCTAGGACGTCTACCACCTCAATGTCTTGCATAATGGGGAAGCTTGGACAATCATGTAGAAAAAATTTAAAATATTTAACTAGTCCCACTATCTTGGTTGGATTTTCATCAAGTTACAACACTCCCTTGTTATGTGGTTCATACCTTAACCCTAACTTATCCGCAACCACTGTAGGCATAATTATGGTACTAGTTGCACTATCCACAATGAAATTGTGAACCAATTTATCCCCTACAATGAGTGTGAGGTAGAAATGTTGAGGCTTTTCATATTTGGTGGAGGGTTCTAGGACATGACTTGGTGTGTTGGCAAGGGCCACACCATGGTACCTTGGAGCTTGAGGGGCTACATTGATATTGTCAAGTTTTTCTTGTAGGAGTTACTTTTGACCAGCCATTTACAAGACTTCCCAAAGAGATATGCTAGTCTTGGTATTCTTCAAAGAGTCAATAATGTATATAGGGTACGTATTTATCTTTTCTTGCATCCTTGGAGGTAGTGAGGAAGCTATAACTTGACACATTGTAGGCTTAAAAACCTTGCTTGCATTCTGACTTCAATTAGGAATGTGTCTAGTAGGAGGTGCTACATTGGGACTCAAAATTTGTGGTCTTGTAAATGCATCACTTGGAGTCACATCTACTTTGGGAACATCTCCCACAAATCTCTTTTTAGATCTTCTGTTGGTTGTAACTAATGTTCCTTGATTCAACACATAGTCATCTTCTTTTTGAAAGTTCATGAGAATAATACCTTGGTGCTACCTTCTCCATGAGTGTTCACTTACATGAGATGTTATTCTTCTGATGTAATGTAAGGAGTGGCTCCTTCGTGTGCCACTAAAGCATGACAACCTTCTCCACCATCATGTCCAAATTGAGCTTGACATTGTCCTCAATGATACATATGCTCTTCTCCTTAAACCAAATTAGTATGGACTGGAACAACAACCCTTGTAGATGGAATAGAATTAGGATTATAGGCATTGGGCTACCTATTGAAATATTGTTGACCTTGTCCTCTTCCTTGGTAGTTGTATTAGGGTGGAGGTCTATAGGCTTGTTGAGAGTAGTGAGGATTAGGTGGAACATTTGCATGAAATTGGGAATTTTTGAGCTGGGCTTACAATGATATAATCATTTCATCCTTATTTATGGCATTATCCACCTTCTTAGGAGTGGTTTTAGGATTGAAATTTGTATTGGGAACTTATGCTATGCTTGGGGCCTCAACTGAATGAGACAATGAAAGCATAGAGACTCTTAAAGGTATTTTCCCAGCTTGTATCAAACTATTCTTAGCTTCAATGGCTATCTCATATGCCTCAGGTAAATTAAATACACCCATTGATTGCAACATTACTGCCACATCAATGCCAATAGCCTTGAGATAGGTGGGGAATAAAAAGATTGGAAGAGGCCTCATGATAGGTGGTAACCTATGCCATGTTCTTTGAAATATTTCATTGAAATCTCAAATGGATTCATTAGGACCTTTCTTTATCACATTCAGTTAGTGGATTAATGAAGATTGATCACTCTTGTTCTCAAACCTAGAATCCAACAACTCCCCAAAGTCATCTTGATTAGTAATGCAACAACCTTCCAAAGTTTTATACCAATCAATTACCTTACCTTTTAGAGACATGGAAAACAATCTAATAGCTACATTTTCTTGAGTAACATTATGGAAATTGTAAAAGTTTGAAATGTCCCTAAGACCCTAATGTGCTCATATGGGGTAATAAGACCTTTTCCATTGAAGCTAGGAATATTTTTGGTAACATTGGGAGGAATAGGGTCATATGCAAGAAGGTTAATTGGATTTTGGGTGTTGAAGGTTGGGAAAGGTTGTTGCTTGGCCATATATTATTAATATTCTTGATCTCCTATCTCTTCAATTTCTTCTTCCTCCTCTTCAAAACCTTCTTGTTCAGGATCTCTAAAATTTAGGGATGGTTTAGGGTGTTGTTCTTCAAGAGGAGTTTTAGGTATAGGGACTTAATTGAAAACTCTACTAAAAGATGATCTAGTGAGTACCATGAAGTAAAATTTGGAAAAATCAATCTACAACAAAATATTATCACCTTTTTGAGTCACCAATGCTAGATTTGAAACACTTATTCACCTTTAGGCTTGTCAAGACTAGCATTGACCTTGACATGTAAACAATTAGGACCAGTTGTCCCATCGAGTGTGCCACAACTGTTATCATTAAATTGTGCACCCTAGGAAAATATATGAAGATCCCTTAATTTTATGCAATATTTAATCATCTCTCAAGTGTGTGGGAACTTATAGGAGAGATGAATCTCTAGGATTGGATGGGTTAACTCCCTGAATTCTTCTCTAAGAGCCTATCACCTAATCTAATGCTTGATCATGAAAAGAATGAAGAGTTTGCATAAAATGGAAACTATGATAAAGAGGTGATCCATAAATAATATATCCCATATAATATCATACTTATACTAAGCAACAATTCTTTCCAAGACCAATTTCATCCATTTAAAGATCCTAACATAGTGTTTCAATGTGAAGGTAACATACTTGCGACAATCAACAAGATACTTGACCTAAGGGGAAGAGTGCACACAATATATACAATTATATAATTGAAAGAGATATTATTACATTCAACACAATTCACATGACTTTTTAACATCATAACCCTTGTTTAAACATGAAGGATAAATGAAGTAAGGATGATACTATCACTTAACTCCACTATACATCACTCACACACTTAGATAAATGTTCACAAATCAGAATTGGAATTGTGTTTAGTGTTTAAAAGTAAAGTGTAATGTCATTTTATTAGGGATTCACCATACCAAAAATTTGGTCCCTTACAATAGCCAAAAATGGCTCAATTTATAGAACTTTGAGGAAGAGAGAGAGAAAGGGATTTTAAGAGGCATAAGGACAAGGGTAAAAAAGAGAAATTTAATTAAATTTCATATGGATGAGGAGATAGGGTGAACCATGAAACATAAGGATCAGAAATTGTCTTTTCCAATCATTTAGAACCTAAAAAATGTCAAGAAACTCCTTTTGCACAAAAACTACCTTCCATGATTAGTCTTCTAAAACTACATTATGACTACAACTAATCAAATTTGATGATTTGATATAAATAGGGGGATTAATAATAATATATCACTTGAATTGGAGAGACTCATAACCCTTCTTATCATTTTGGCCATGCATGAGTATAATTGGCAGTCTCAAAATAGTTCTTTTCCCTTCACCTCTCATACTTGTCACCTTCAAGCTCTTCAAACCTGAAACATGATCCATACAAGTAGAGGAATGACATGTGTAAGGAGTGATCATACCATCAAGTACAAAAAATTGGCCTTAAAAGGCTCCCAAAATGATGATTCACCACTTTCTCTAAGTCTCCCCTAGCTGGCTCATTGGAATAGTTAAATTGAGAGAATTAGTAGGAGAACTTAGGAGATTAGACACTTGATCCAATGACCATGAAGACACCATGCCTACAAAACACCAATTTTTTTTAGAATAAACCTTATTTATCCATATTCTATATAGGTTCATATAACAAAATTGCATTTAGGGGTGGTTAGGAGAGTCTTATACATGTCCTAAAATTTTCATGGCTTTTTCATTCCATCTTCATGCTTAATTTTCAATTTCTACCCAATCAAGTCCTTGAGAAGGGTTTGCAAGGGTTTTCGAGTGATTTTAATTCTTAGAATTCATTCATAGCCATGGAAAGTTGGAGTTCTAATAAAATTACACTTATGGATCATCAAGGACATCCTTTAACTTCCTTGAATGGCTCAATGTCCTATGAAAATCTTAGTGGAAGTTCTAAGCATTTTAATTTGACATTTGAGCTCATTTTTTGCTTCCTAGTGGGGTCTGAATGCTTTCTAAGCCAAAAATGGCTTCTTGGAGACTTTATTTGAAAAATAAAGGTTTAAAAATCTATATATACACCATACATTATTATTATAACCATTATAATGGATTTATAAGAGGTTTAAATGGAAATTGGACCTTGCTTGGTTTTAGGCCTAGGCCTTGCCAATAGGCCTAGCTACATCCTTGAGCTCTTATTGACCCTCTAATGGTTATATATTAAATGTTATGTATTTAACACACCAAAAATACCTTTGTGAACATTAATTTATCAATTATAAATCATAGATTATGTTTAAAATGTACATGACCTCTAATTTGGCTTCTAGCCCTAAGGCTTTCTTTCACACTTGATTGCAACCCTTGTTGTGTAGGATGCCTTGTTTGATATAAAGCCTTATATAAAGGTTTATTAGGTTCTTAAATCTTTCCAAAATATTATATAACCTTTATTTGGCCTTTTGTTTCCTTGAGATCATCAATTCATCACTTTTCCCCAAAACTACCATTCTTGTGCATGAAGGGACTGCCCCTACTTTGAGACAAAACAGAGAGTATTAGGATTATTTAGTTTGGAAAAATGAGTATTTTAAAATATAAATATTGTAATAATTACCAAATTTACCAAATGGTTTGGTCAATTTCCATGTTTATGGGGTCTGACCATCTCAAGTTCTTCAAAAAGGAGGTTAAAAACCTTGTTTTTGCATGCTCTTGTTCAAACCTCCTCATGAATGATATTTAAAAAAATATTTGGGGAATATAATATGTTAATAAATGTTTATTAACTTAATTTAATGCCTTTTTAACCTAAGTATCCAATAAAAACCTTTCTCCTTAATACGATCTCATATTCATCTCTTCAAACAAGGCTTTTCCAACCTTGCCTGTACAGACTGAGTCTATTTTGATTATGAGAAAAGTAATTTGGGTGGATTGAGGATTGAGGATGTATTATGGATGTAATATACTTAATTTTATCATGGGGAGTACACCTTATACTATTTTAAACTTCTCCTTCCCTCTTTGGGCATCAAACTCTCTCATACTCTTCTCTTGCTTAAGACCCTATCTGACTGTGACATTGAACATAGGATCTTTGTTTTAGACACATTTATTTAGAGGTTATAATGATGGTTTAAATGCATTTTATAACCTATTTTTACTCACCTCATTATCCAAATTTGAAACATTATCCAAACCTATCCTTCTTGACACTTTTAGGCCTTTCAATTGCTCACTGTCCTCTTGGACTGAGATAGTCTTAGTACCCTACTTGTAGGTTGTTTTAGGATGATAATGACATAATATTGGTCTCTATATATGATTTATAAACTTATTAATATCCCCCAAGCTACTATATTTGACATTTGCACCTCTTTCATCCCTAAAGTGCTTTAAGACTCCTCCAAATGCTTTGATCCTCATTCCACTATTTGCTCAGTTGTAGGAGGCTATTTTCCATTCATTCTAGGTATATAGGTGTATTCTAGGTCAAGATGAAATTTTTGATAGTGAAATTTATGTTATGAATGTATTTTCTTTCTCAAAAACCATGAAACTTTCCTTCACCTCATTCATGATCATGCCTATTTCACAATTCTTGACCTATCTACCTATAGGTGGCTCTTCACAATCCTATGTATGGACAGAGGAGTATGAATTTAGATTAAAGACATTGGATTCACCTTATCTCATGATATATTACCTTAAAACATCACTTGAACCACTAACATCATTAAAATTTATATCATAGTCCAAGATCATCAAAATGGAATGAAAATTAACATTTTGATCACTATCTTATAGTTAACACTACCTTGCTTTAGTGGGTTTTAGCCTTATTTAGATGTTACAAAATATAAAATCCAATCATCTTTTGTGAGGTCCTAAAAAACCTTCAAGGTCTCTATTTGACATTTTTAAGGCTAAAGGGCCTGAGTACAGTCCAAGGTTCCAATTGATGCTTTGACACTTCCATTGCCAAACTAGGATGATCAATAGGTCTGTTTAGGCCTTCCTATAGAAAGGACTCCAAAATTAGATTTACCAATTTATTGGAGCACCTATAGAAGGTTTTCTATGCCCTCAATTGCATATGGTCATCTCTTTCCATATAGGTAGGGTTGAGAACATTCTCTAAACATGCAAGTTTATAGCACCTACATGCTTCCATGAACTTTTCAGTGCACATTAATGGTCCAAAGAGATTAATAACCATGCCAAACCTTCAAACTCACACTTTTGACATCATCATGCTCCTATAGATGGAGTTTTATGACTGATACGTATAAATAAATCCTAAAATGGCAAGGAACATGCAAGGAATGCTTTCAAAACACATCAAGGGAAATTTAAAACACTTGAGTGCTCATAATACACCAATATTATTTCCAAAACAACATAAAAAAATCATATGTAATGTGAAGGAAACATTTTCAAAGCAATGAGATGATTGTGAATGCAAACTAGCCATTTTACAAGCCTAATAGAGTATTTATCATAAAATTGAACTCTCCAAAAAAATAAGCATGGAAACATCTTGAAAATAATGTGGAGACACTTGCAACACTCAAATCCATCAATCTAAAACAATAAATTTTGAGACAAGCTCAAACAATGACCCCCTCATGGTTGAACATGCATAAAAGATTTCATGGGATCAAACTAATGGTTCATAAAAGATAATGTAAAAAATATTAAGTTATTATTATTAAAATGAATTAAAATTATATTAACATCCACCCCCAGAAGCAATCCTCTGAATTCCACCTATACGGCCCATGCCAAGTACATGAAGTTGCTCCTTTTTTGCTTGCCAAGTGAAAATGGAAGAAAAAAAGTTTCAGATGAAACTTTTTGCATTATTATTCAAATCAAAGCATTGAAATGGATTATTGGAGGTGAAGATTTACTATTCCCATGTTTTAGCTGATGGTGGACTTGAGAAGTTCATGTAAGTGCCCAATAACTCCTATTTTTTAGGGAAGACTACCATCCACTAAACATAACTACTTTTTGCCTAGAAAATAACTATTATTGACATGATCCACGTTTAAACTCACCTAGGTGTCAAGTTTTCTTGCATAAAGATCTGTACAAGTCATTAAATGGGCTAAAAAATGACCAAAAGGCCCCTTTTTCCATATGAGACATAAGCTATAGCCAATTTATGACTTGTAAACATAATAAAACATATTAAGGGCCACCTTAGGATATTTTCAGCACAATTTTACTCTTTGACTACCATTGACCAAGGTTGACCAACCTTTGACTCAAGTTGACTAGCCTAGTACATAAGGGGTGGACATCAACAAGGACTAGGGAGAGGATGAGTAAGATAGTAGACTAACATAACACCCTCTAAGACACATGGGAACCTTCTCAAAAGTTCAAAAATAGTAGGGGTTGACCCAAATTTGACATTGGGGTCAAATTTGGTCAATAGTAACTACATATGAAATGTACACCTAAGAAAGCTTACATGTGTGTAGGAATACTCCAAATATAATAAATAAAATAAAATAATATGCTACAACAATAGGTCCCCCTTAAGCATAGATTTTGTGGGTAAAATAAATGGGTCCTAACAACTAGGCCTAATGAGGTACTCATGTACAAAATAATATTTGTTAAAGTGGAGAAAAGGATAAAAATTGTAGGAAAAACTCCCCCACTAAAAAATAGGAAAGATGAAAATGACTAAAATCCCCCCTAGAGGATGATGTTATAGTATCCTAAGCCCCAAGAAGATCTCACAAATGAAGATACTTTCTCTTTGGAAAAGGCTTGGTGAAAATGTCAGCTATTTGATTTGACATCTAGAAATATCATAGATTAATGATCTACCCATGGATGATTTCTCTTATGAAGTGCATATGATTCTCTATGTGTTTGGTCCATTGATGTTGTATCATATTCCTATAAATTTGAATAGTACACTTATTATCATAGTAGATAATTATAGGTTTATGAACAAGATATTGAACTTTTTGAGAATCCCATGAATCCATATAGACTTAGTGGAAACATTGATATCCCTTATGTATTATGCCTCAGTAAATGATAAAGTAATAAGAATATATTTATTGTTTGACCAACTAATAATTCATGATCTAATAGAGAATATGTAACATGAAGTGGACTTAAGATTTTAAATATCACCAACCAAGTTTGAGCTAATATAGACAATATAATCGATTAGAATTTTAGCTCTACAATGAATCCCAAATATATGTGTGTGCTAAATGTATTGTAATTTCATAGGATTCTTGCATGAATATAGAGACTATGACCATAACATATGGCATGTTAGTTCTGGTGTGTTCAAGTAGATGAGGTTTCTAATAAGTTGTTGATACAAGGTAGCATCAACCAATGGTGTAATACAATCTACCTCAAGTTTGACTCCATATATAAAAGGAGTTGGAGTTGTCCTACAATCATCCATGTGAAACTACATAATTAAGTTGAGATCATACTTGGGTTACAAAAGAGTAATCCCTAAGTTAGACTAAGAAATTGATATCCAAAGAAATTAATGTAACAGGCCCAAATCTATCATGGAAAATCTATCATGAAGAGATAATTTCACCATTGAAATGGATGAGAAAAAGCTCCTAATGATCAAAATATCATCAACATAAAGGACCAAAATCAAAAGTGAATCATCTTAATGCAAGAAAAAAATGTTTGGATCAGAATGGCACCAAGAGAATTCTATAAAAATAAGGAAGTAATCCATCTTAGCATACCAAACTTGAGAGGCATGTTTGAATTGATGGATGGATTTCTAAAGTCTACACCCAAAGGAATAATCCTTGATAAATCCTAGTGGATTGTCCATGTAAATCTCATCCTCAAGGTCACCATGAATAAAGTCACTCTTCACATTTATATGATGAACATCCTAATGATTAGATGCACCAATAGCAAGTATCAGTCTAATAGAGTTCATTTTGGTGATTGGTACAAAGGTTTCAGTGTAGTCTATGTCAAGCACCTTTGAGAAACCTTTTACTACCAAACGTGCATTGAATTTATCAACAAAACCATATATTGCATACTTAGTTTGATATATCCATTTTCATCAAACTATGTTTATTTCCTTAGGAATAAGTTTAAAGTCCCAAGTGTGATTACTAATTATGAATTTCTACTCTTGATGCATGGTAGAATCCCACTCAAGGATAATTCCTACCTCCCTAAAAGTTTATAGATCTGAAGCAGAGGCATAGAAAGCATGTATCCCACTTTGAAACTCTTAATGTGGACATTTATCTTCTAAAGGATGACCAACCCATGTAAATGCACTCTATAGTGTCTGTCTATCCCAAAAAAGACCAAGAGTAGGTGATCTAGGTAGAGAATCATCTTCCTCCAAAGTGTGGCTAGATTGGATGAATATGTGTCCCCCTCACTACTCTCTATGTTGTAACTAGAAGTATCCTAAACCTCTAAAATTTTCTTAAGCTGATTTGAATCATCATAATGATCATCAAATCCATGTGAGTCCAATAAAGTGGGAGATGTGTCAAGTATCGAGTCTGTGGGACTCTCATAAAAGTGAACAGTTTTTATGATGAAGAGTTCATGTGGTCTGATGAATAAGTTTATATCCTTTAATACCATTTGTATATACTATGAATATAAAAGGTTTAATATGAGGCCATTTACTATGAGTTTTCATAGCCTTGAATTTATTCTTAGTTATGTGTGTCATAGCTCGAGATCTGAAGACCCTAAAATGCTCAACTTTGAGTGTCGTACTATGCAAAGATTTGAAAGTAGTTATTCATTTCAAAGCTTTATGGGGAACCCAATTATGAATATAGAAATAAAAATTGATTTATTCTACCTATTACTAAGGTGTCAATTATCTGGAGTGAATCATACAATTTATCATCTCTTTCATGGCTAGGTTATTGTATTCTACAAGACCATTTTGATAAGGACAATACAAAACTATGCATTTTAAATCAATCCCCTCTATTGTGCAAAATTGTTCAAACCTATCATTCACATACTCACCCCCATTACCACTCTGAATAAAATTGATACATTTCTTTAATTGTTTTTCAACAAGTGCCTTGAATTCTAAAAAGTCATTGAAAACTTCATAATTTTGTCAAAGTAGACCCATATGTATCTAAAGAAATCATCAATGAAGTTGAGAACATACTTATCCCTAATGAAATATGGATTGAGGAAGGGCCCAAATACATCACTATGTATCAAATAAAATTCTTGTGTATCCCTCCATGCTTTTCCCTTGTCAAATTTATCTTCAAGATGTTTTATAAGGGTACGACCCTCATAAAGACCTTTAGATAATTGAACTCTAGAAAATTTTTTGATGATGTCTTCCTAACTGAGTTATTCTAGGTAGTAATAGTTAAGGTGGCCAAACCAATCATTCCATTATTTTATAACTCCATTTGAGTAAGCCAACAAAGTAGTAGGAGAGATGTTAGGTGTAAAGTGTGAGAAGGTATATAACTAAACCTAGTGATCTTCCCTTCCAACTACCATTGTAGAATCATTGTGCAACTCTATGATGATTACATAATATGGATAAAATTCAAATCTCCTGCCAAAATTGATGTGAGTGATCTAGTAAACTAAAGGAGATTGGTTGAGAGTGATGAAACACTTGGACATTATTGAATGTTCCTTCATTCACTTCAACAAACACTCTCCCTATAACTGTTGCTATATTTTCATCACCCAATATGATAAAAGACATGTTACAAGGATCTAAGTAAGAAAACTCAACCTGTGAAAAACCCATGTGGTGAGAATCACCCAAGTTAATAAAACTTGAATAATTCAGAGCTAAAACTATTAACAAATCCTTTCCCTTTTGTTTCTTTTTACCTTTGTCTTTTTCCTTTAGAAGAATACTAGGTTGAAGAAATATGTTTAACAGATTCAGGAGAAACTATGTTCTTTTCTAGAATATGAGTTATGTGGTAAATCTATTTCTTCACACACTTGTGTTCATCATACCCATTTATCTTGAAATATGCACACTTAACCTTGTCTTTCTTAGGTTTATAATTTACAAAGGAGGTTTTGTGTTCGGTTTTTGTTCCTTATTTTCTTGATCCTTTTTCTTTTGCTTCTTCTCCATGTTATTTGAAGCCTTTTGTTTCCCATTCCTAGTAATTAGGGATTATGGTTTTGAGTAATTCAATGTGTCCATATATATCAACTTATCTTACTCCTGAGCCAAGTCAGAAACAAAGTCATCTAATGAAGGCATCTTCCATGTGTCTCCAAGAGTGCTTTTGGTGGAACAGAAGGTAGACACAGACACAATAATCTAGAACTAATTTTTAGATTATAGAAATAATAAATTGTTCATATTTCTCATCTATCCAACATTATTTTAATTTCAATATGAAGGACTTAAACTTAGTGACAAAATAATGAAGGGTGTTAAAATTGCTTTGAATTAATCTAATAAGCTTGGTCTCTAGTTCATGCCCTATCATTACATCTAGATTCTCAAAGATATTTTCCAAGGTGGTCCACATTTATATAGGACTTCTAGTAGACTCTAAATGAAATAAAATATAAAGAGAAACTGATAAACATAGCAACCCACAAGCTTCATCACAATAGTTGTGTAACATCCCCATTAGGATCCACTTAGAAATACATGATTTTTTTTAAACAACATATTATTTTATTAGAGTTCGCTATGAGAATCTAACTAGTGATCTAGATTAAATATTCTAAATAATCCAAATGTAAAATAATCATGTGACATCTATCCATCACTGATCACTATCATGATGTGAACCACATAATAACTAAATATAGAAAGTAATTATATATATCCGGCCATGGTTAGTATAAATATATAACCATTGCTATCAGTGTATAATAAGTAAATAATTACATCTCATCAAGGATAATGTTTCAATAATAATAAATATAATATAATGTATAAGATACATGGATCTACAGAGCATGAGTTCCCCATACTCTAGTATCTATGGTAATCTAAAGTGTCATATCCAAAGAAGTACTACTCTAGGGAAGGAGAGCATCATTTTATCTCTTTTCCACACCAACCATAGACCATCAATCCCCCACACAATCCCCCATCAATGAATGTCCCTCCCTTCATATATGATTAGATAGTGATGGTGCATAAATTTAGAAAAACAAGCTAGTACCTGTGTGCTGTATGATTTCTAAGAGCACACAGTGTACCATAAATAAATCCATTCTAACACGATATCGTACAAACATGTAAATCATACATATGAATGACAATGTATAACTAACATTAATTTGGCTAAATTTTTTTATAGTTATTGATCTCTAGGATTAGTCAAACTCATACACACCACTTGATCAGATTACCTTCATCTGGCATTGGTGATGCTAGTAAGCTAGTGAAGTTTGTATCACTACTTACTACCAAAAATGCAAGATTTAGTTAATAAAAATATAAACAATAGATATAAATTACTTCCTAATAGCAATCATAAAACATGCTAACCACATGAACAATCAAAATACATACATTTAGTCTATCAAACATATCAATGAATCTCCAAATATCATTTATCACATAAATAATAACTAAATAAGTACAATTTATACCAAATAGGTATAATATATGTTTAGATTTTATAATCTAATTTTCATAAGTAGATACAACCATAGTAAATTCTATGACAAGCAATCACAGTCCAACATTTTCATATATATACTGCTTAATTTCTACAACCCATCATAATATATTTTTAGAGAATCAGAGAACTCATAGACTAAGTTATACATCATATGAACATAATAGTTCATTTATGTTACTTATTACACTTTCATGAGGCACTGTGCATATAAATATAGTACCCTATTGTTTGAGATTATGTGAATTTTCACTAGTCAAATTCTATAATTATAAGCATGCATTCCAATGTATATATAGTCTAAGTATGTATAAGAGTTCCTAAATTCCCATATAGAAATTGTTTTGTATATTTAAACACGTTGCATAACATATACTATATATATTTTATTATATAATTATTGTTATACCATACTAAAAGTATTATTCATTTTTCTATTCATAAATTAACAATCAGCGCCTATCACTAGAATTTAAGATTTTGTGAACCCTTGTTGCTATTCAATTATTTCCAATTCATGAATCCATTTATGGCAATCAGAGGATACATTTCATGATGGATAACACCTTATATTAGATAAAAGACAAGTAGAGGTCATATTCCATGATATTAATCACCTCTGAATAGATCAATGTTTTAAAGGCAACTCACATCAATCAAATAACATTGACTCAACCCAAAATTTGAAATGCACCAAAAAGCATAGATACACGGATTTAAAAGGCAAAGTCAACCTTGAAGGTCTCAAGAATAAAAAATATAGTCATCAAAATAATTGAAATAAATAAAGGATAACCAACCATCGACTTAATTGAATTAATTTTAAGCTTGGAGTCTATAAAAAATTGTGAATATAACTTAGTATTTTCCCCCAACCATGCCCTATCAAGGTTAATTTAAAATGGGCTACATTAGTGACCGTAGGGCTATGGCTATTTGGGTTACTCTCAAACTAAACTATTACTATATTAGGATTAATGAGTATATATATTATCTCAGCTAACAAAACTGATAGTTAAACTTATGTCACATAGATATACTAATGTATTCATGACATAGAGCCTTCAATCCAAATATTTACTACAAAATCACGAGCACAAAATATCAAGTTAACTAGAATTGCCCATGAGTATATGAGTCCAATTCTCACAACTTTTCCAATCTATACAAATGCTAAATGTACATTTTATAATTAGTGATCATATAAGCCCAATTATAGATGTTGAATCTAATAAATCCACTTGTGACATCCTAACTCAATTCAAAAGATTCACCACTATTATAATATTTGTTGATATTATAATATTCATTGATATATTTGGTTCCATATATACTTATTATAATAAATATAGTGAAATATTTTTTTAATACAAATCTAGGTAGATGAGCACTAATATGCAATACTCACACTACCGTATACATATAAATGAATACCGTTTAATATTTCTAAAATGTTACTAGTAATATTTAAGTAGCAATACTAGGTGTAAGTTGTATGCTAGATATATGGATTCTCAGTAAAAAATTAAGTTATTTTATGCAATAGCATTCAAAACAATATTAAGGAGCCATGTATTAAGTTCCATAGCATTACTGTAATAAATACAGTTATAGCCAATACAATTCAATTATAATATATAGCCCCACAATATAATATGTGGCGTATAGTCCCACATATAATATTCAATAATTAAGTTCCATAGCCAGTAAGTGGGAATACACAACAAATGGTTGGATTTATGATTGAATTGATTTGTAAAATATAACATAGACAACACCCAATGAGTCTAAAGGTGATTTAGTATATGCTTCAAGATAGAGCATATATTGCATAGGTAACATATCACTATATACTACTTACTAATTAATATAATCTCACATTGTTGCTATACCACATAATTAAATTCATCTCATAATAGAGCGATAGTAGTATATAACCATCATGATTAATAAAAATTTTAGCTGGATATTTATATGTTATATCACTATACATATAACATGAAAATAATAATTATAATCTTCATACCAATAACCAGGTCACTATTTTAATTAAAAATGATGCTATATACCTAGATCAGTATACCTTAAGGTTATGTGTCATATGATTATATTGCTAAAGTGTTGTGTGTTATAAGTAAATCTCCTTATTATTGTTATTTTGATTTCTTCTTAATTTAGTATTAGAATTTCTTATTCAGACAATGATTTTAAATCATATTTAGGAAGCAATGTATAACTATATTCAGGAAACAATATTAAATCATATTTAGGCACCGATTTTATATAGTATTTAAATATATGTTATTATAATTCCTTCTGGTTATAATTATAATTATAATAATATCATTTTTATATTTATATATTTGTTATAAGTAATAATATTGTTGACATAATCTCCTTGTATAATTTCATATACACAAATAGCTAGTTAAACAAATAAATAGTAGACTAGATATGTGTAGGATCTTTACTTAGGTGTAGTGTTTGCTTGTATTTTATCCATTTTGTTAGTCATCTACAATGATCTAGCAGGCTATCAATTGGATGATTCAAGGTGTGTTCATGGGATTATACTTATTCTATGTTCATATACATAGTTGAAACAGAGTTTGAATCCAAGTTACAAAGCATCTAGTGTCTTAAACTATGTTGGGAAGGGTCAAGCCTCAACCATAGGGAAGCATATATATGGGGAAATTTTACATATAAATTCACATAAAATATGGCTAAATTTCACACAATATTTTAATAACTTTTCCTACCTAGAAAAATATACAAGTTGAAGCAGTATGAACCAGAAGATCTCCTACATCATGGCTTTTCCTCTCCACTTCATCTTTCTTCCTTTATTTTATTTCCTTCTTATACCCTCTCTTCTATGCGACACTTTCCTTTATTCTCTTACTTGGCATGTGTAATGCATTTTTTTAAAAGCCATTCATTTTCTTCTTCTTTTTGTTTTATTCTACTATTCTCAAAGCTTCCATATATGCTAATTTTTTTCAAAATTATTATTTATATATTTTAATAATTTTAAAACTAATTAGTTCCATTATTGCCTAGTTACTTTTTATTCACTTTATTTTCTATTTGCATATTTCTAACTTCATATTAAAAATTAATTTATTAATTAGAACAAATCATTTTATTGCTACTAATTTAACATATGTAATTCATTATCAATATGACTAATACAAGTCAATTATATTTCATTATTAGAAAAATAGTAAATCATAAATGTTATAACTACACATGATGGTAAGGCTATATTCAATTTTAACTAAATCACATAAATCTACATTCAGTCATGAATTCTATAACATGACATAATCACATAGCATCACTACACAACCATACAAAATTAATTCCACATAGTCATTAAACTAAGGTAACACATAATTAGTATGCATAATCAATTATCTAAATGTAGACAATCATCACAATGTACTAATGCTACCCATTCAACTATGTATATTATATATACTATTTAATGTGGTGTATGCAGGTTTCTAGCTGTTCCTTTGTCATCCCCCAAAATCTCCATATACATCAGCCTCTTTGAAGATGCTCTCCCTTCATCATGCTTTGAGGGATGAATCTTTCTTGCATCCAACTCATGACTAGTAGGTGGTTAGTCCATAACATCTTGACATGTATATCATAAAATACAGCTAAAATAACAAGTTTACATGATCATAATGTAAACAATACACACTAAAACTAACTCATAGTAATGCCACCATGCAATCAAATCAATATTCAACTATCCCATAACAACATATAGCTCATAGCTTAGTTAATAATAACCAAACCAATTTGTGAACTATATATATTCACGAATAATCAAGTAAGTTTGTTTAATGAGGAATCAAGATGTAATAAGTTCTACCATTGAAATTTTTATACATCTACATTAGGTTTAGTCTTAGTGCCCATTTTTATTTGATGTAAAACCTTTCTTATTAAAATGATTTGTAGTTTGGATTTCCATTCATACTAGTTAAATGGTGTGACAGGTGAAATTAAATTAGTATTTATTTTTTACAAATAAAGTTATAATTATTTTTGAAATTGTTGAAAAAAATAGAGAATGTGAATATAATGAAAAAGTGACATGAAACAAATTACACCCATCCTAAAATTAGTTTCAATCAAACCCCACCATTTGGGCACATTATATTTTTAGTGCATTTTACAAAGTAGATGAGACCAATGCATTGGGCATAAAAAACATACAATTATGAACAACACATTATTCAATTATGAGTTATTCATCAAAAGTTACACAATATATAATTTTCCCATCTTTAATATTGTATTTTAAATAACATAATATGAATGCACTAATGGCTAAAAAATAGATATATCCTTACATACAGTGTATGAAATTAAATCGGAGACCTTTGTAAAGCACTTTCAAAGATTTAGCTAATCCTCATATGCAGCTACATATGCATTTCAAAGAAGGAATGACCATTATAAATCATGAATGAATAAAACACCATTAATAGGTAGTTGAATCTCATAGTAGGTCATGTGGAGGGCTCAACGGGCCATGCTAATGGCTTACTAGGATACTTAGAGGGATTGAAAAATGTAGCAAGCCATGTAAACTCTTCAATGGATTCTTCCAATGGTGTGAGAGCATTGTAGGCCTAATTTTGGTAAAAATGCTAATGTTTGGTCTCCAAGGGTGACATGGATGTGAGAAAAATATGAGCTTAGTGCAGGTTTAGGTTGTTGGAGGACAAGAATAAGTCATTTAATTGCCTTGAGAACTAAGATATCCATAAAATAGAGATTATTTGACATCAAAAAGGAGCTTTCAAGCATTGTGCAACCTTGATTAAATGTGAGAGTGATAGAACAATATTTCACAAAGGAGATCCCAACCTTCCTCTAAAATTTATAAACCCTAACACAATAGAGCTAAAAAATGATTCAATGCTCTTGAATATTTGAAAAAAAACTTAATATGATAAAATAAATGTTTTATAAATAACTAACAATAAATAATATGACATTCATATACCATAATGGCTCTCTAATACCATAATGGAGTATTCTCCAAGATCTCTAGATCAACGAAATGAATTGTTCATAAACAAAAGACAAATAAATGCATAAGCATTGTTGTGAGTAAGATATGAATATGAGGAAATATTACACAAGATATAATCTATCCACACTAGATGAATAGATAAAAAAAAGAAGATGTAAAAATATGAGAATGAATGTGACTCCCCATAGAATAGTGGTCAATGTCATAGAATAGGAAAATTAATTCCACCCATAGAATATCCAGTCAAAGGAGTAACTCCCACTAGCTAAAATAGAGCTACTAAAAATAATTCCCTATGACAAATACACCTAAAAAATCATGCATGTTTGTAGTAAAATACAAATATAAAAATAAAGACAAATAATATCCTACACCACATTCATGTCATATGATTTATGCTTTTTATTGGAGAATCTCTAATCATAACATTATATTTGTCAATAGACATATTTAACCTACCTCTTAAATACTTCTCATCCATGTCATTGCCATTTTTTTCTTCTGCAAGTTCATTTATTATATATTTAACTCAACATGTAACTTGTCAACTTTATTCATTGAATCAACCATTCCATATATGAAATATGGCCTACTCAATGAGCTTGGCCTCTATATTCCACTATGTGGGTCAAAAAAATCATATAGGTTTAGAAACGTGTCATCCCCAAACAAGGTCAAGAATTCTTTGAATTTACCCCACTTTAGATGTAGATTAAATATAATTTGTGAATAAAATACATATCTCCAAGGTTTTGAGATAGGCTTCAAAAGACCTTATAGTGAGAGTGTGATCCAAAAATCAAAAGCTTTGGTTGAAAGATAATTCAAGAAACAAGAACAAAACAATTCAAATAATGTTATGTCTGAGAAGAGATGTCTAATTTCCTTTTCAGGTTACATCTTCATTTATACATGTTTTAAAGGTTTTGGGAGAATTTGGAAGGTCACCAATCTCAAGGGAGATGAATTGGTTCAAATTCCATGATTTACAACAATACAAAATTCGAGTACTTACTATTTTTAGACTGCACTACTAAAACTGAAATTTAGGACACTTCCATTGGGTTTTAGGGGGTCAAAATTCATTGAGAAAATATCCATGCCATCTCAAAATGTTCCCCTCATTATTATATTTCCAACGATTCAAACGGTGAGTCAATTGGAGCTACTGTGCAAAAGTTATGGCTCCCAGAAGTTCCGCCATCAATTGAGGTGGACCCATCACCCGAATTGTTATCTCAATTGTTGCCCGGATCAGAGTGGTTTATAAGATAAAGAAAGGCATGCCAAGTCATTCAGGAGGCCTAGGATTATAGTATATTTGGAAAGATAAGCATCTGCCTCTAAACACATTGTAAAATTGATAATATTTTCTTTTCTATGAGATTATTTTATTATGTTTTCTTCCGTGCTATGTACTCTTCAGCGTGGTATACAAAATATCACTAGAATAATCAAAAGTAAAAAACTCCA
>JARHVA010006773.1:807500-810000 GCA_037957365.1 Torreya grandis
TCATTATACTTATATGAAGTTTTGGAGATATATTATATGATGATGTTATTTAATTTGTATATCAATTTTCAAATTATATGATTTAATATTCTCATTATGATATTTTGCTATTAACACCTAAGATCTTTATGGATTGAAACACTTTATTTTTTATTCCTTTCATGGTATTAAAGCTATAGGTGTTACAACCATCCGTTTGTGACTTTTATACAAATTTTTATATCTAGATTAAAAATGGACAATGTCATTAGATTTAAAAGATATCAAAACCCTAGGAACGGCTATAAACATGACCTTGGCTCCATGATAGTCCATTTTAACCATTTTTTAGGGTTTTAAGGCAAGTTTTTAGATTTCACGCATATCCATACCATCTAGAGGTAGAAGAGAAAAATATTTTATCGCTTAGTTTGGGTTTTTAAAAGTATGAATTGGGTATTTGTGGGGTTTTCAAAAAATATAATGATTTTTTAGATCTAGAGGTTTTGTGTACAGGTTTGCATTTTTTTAGTTCCACAATTTTACTTTGGTGGATAATGGACCCTATTACAAACCTGTTATTTATTCTATTGTGACCTAGTTGTTGGTTTATTCACACTAAATCTTATCTATTATTGGTTTTGTGTGGTTCATGCAACTCATAGATCATGATTGTGACTTGTTGGTTCATTGGTTATGTTGTGTAGATGTTGTTGGCTCCTTGGTTCTATTCACTAGTTTTATCATCTCCATGTTTTTGGTTTGCAATTTTTATTCACTTATTCGTGTAGGTGACCTAGATTCGATAGGAACTACACTTGAAGGTATAACACCTTTCTTGGAATTTATGATTTGTGATAGAATTTCAAATTCTAACCAGTAAAGCATGACACTAGTCATATGTAATTTAGAGGTATTTTTGAGGTGATGTTACTCCCACATCAATCAAATCAATTGAGATGGGGGAGAACTCCTCTTTAACCTTAGCTCCTTGGTCACATGGTATGGACACGTGAAGGGGGCATATTTTTTTATTTCTACTAGTGGGGCTTATGTCCTAAGGCCAATTTATCTTGTAAAAGACACTCAATTATAAATTGTCAAATTCATAAAATTTTAGCACCAATGCAAATTTGATGAATGTATGGGTTTGATAGGAAATTATGTAAGTAATAGTATTTTATTTAATTTGGAAGGATGTGAATCTTCTTTCAAAATATGAAAAAAATTGAAGGATTTATTTGGTAAGGTGGATCACATGAGAGTCAAACATCTTGAAGTAGAGATCACTTCTCTCAATCCTAATGATTTTACATCTATTATAGACTATCATACTTTGTTCAATCACTTTTGGAGACCATTTAGAGAGAGTAAAAGAGATAATAAATATGAATAATGTGTTTACCTAATTTTCTCCAAGTTGAAAGGTCCATTCCAAATATTTGCTTGTACCTTTTTATCTAGCATGGATGCCTTGCGTGCCACATTCAAAATACGTAATTTATAGTTGTTTCATGAAAGACTTACCATGGAAGAATTCAAATTGTCTAACCATGAGTCTTCCACCTCTAAAAAGGCATTAGTAGCATATAATCCTAAGGGCAAGAGGAAATTAAAAA
This sequence comes from Torreya grandis, assembly GCA_037957365.1. Classification (NCBI taxonomy): domain Eukaryota; kingdom Viridiplantae; phylum Streptophyta; class Pinopsida; order Cupressales; family Taxaceae; genus Torreya; species Torreya grandis. The sequence continues at coordinate 809,099 of JARHVA010006773.1, forward strand.
AATTAAACCCAAAACCATTCCTTCTCTATCTCAAAATGCCTTTAAACCCGAAGTCAATAACTTTAAACCCAAGGAGTCTTCTAAATCCAAGAATAAATCTATCCTTTCATTCTCATTTTATGGGGGAATGGTCATGTAGACATTAGGTATTGCAAAGGAACGAAAACCTTAGAGGGTGTAGTTTGAAAACACAAGATCTCTATCTCCACTCCACCTCCTTCCAATGAGCATGGAAAAACACTTATTATTGTTGGGAGATCTTAGTTAATTATTACATATAGCTAAATTATAAATTCTAGTGATTATCACCACATAACTTCTTTTAAGGATTATTTTTCATATCTTAGTTTGAGTTATACTTCAAAAATTAACATTGGAGATTCTTCTTTTATTTCTATTAAGTGAAAAGGTAACACAACTTTTTCTTGGCTACATCAACGATGCATTATATGTCCCTAACATCACTATAAGTTTACTTTCATTTTATCAAAATTTTCATCCTGATCAGGGTATAATATTGACTTTCACACCACAAAGGGATAAAATTCAAACCTTGTTGAAGCCTCATTAAATTATTTCACAAGGTGTTTTTATCATAGTTCTTGACTATATCACTTTGAGGGTTTTGATGACACTTCTTCTATGAGGACATGCTTATTTTCTCATGGAAATTTTGAAAGTAATATTTGGCATGAGATATTTGGACATCTTAAATATATATATTTTAAGGAGTTGAGCACCCATGGTATGGTTGATGGTATTCGCATTAGTGAAGAAACACCAATATCAATTTCCTAAGGGTATGTCCAAGAGATATTCTTCACCACCTGAGCTTATGCATAGTGACATGATGGTTTTTCCTACTCCTTCATTAAATGAAGATAGGAATGCACTTACATTTA
>JARHVA010006773.1:815000-834158 GCA_037957365.1 Torreya grandis
GGTTAAAAGATGAAAATTTAATAGTTAAATTTAATAAATTTAGTTTCATGTAGAAAGAATTGGTATATTTGGTATTTTTTTTTCTCAATAATTTTTAAATATGGATCTAGAGAAGATGTGAGCTCTAATGGATTATTTTTCAGTACAAAGTACATTTGAAGCATGTAGTTTTCATGGACTAGTGACTTTTTATTGGAAGTTATACAATAATTTCAGTGGGACATGTATAAGAATAACTAATGTGATGCACAAAACCAAAATATAATTTGTATGTAAAATAAAAGCAAAACATATTTTCCAACAGTTGAAAAAGAAGATAACTAGGCAACTAGTATTAGCATTGTCCACTTTTTGTAAGATATTTCAAGTAGATTTTGATATGAGTAACACCATAATTGGAGTAATATGAGTCAAAAAGGAAGACCTATTGCATATTTTAGGGAAAAATCGAATGATTTAAAGCACAAACATTCAATATATGATCAATAATTTTATGCAATTGTGCATGTGCTAAATAAATAGAGACATTATTTTTTACCAAATGAATTTTTATTATACAAAAATCATTAGGTATTACAATTCATTTCTATTTAGAATAAATTAAATCAAATACATATGAAATATGTTAAATTCCCACAAAGTTTCTCATTTAGTTTGAAACATAGAAGTATAAATTCTAATAAATTTGTTGATGTATTGAATGGAAGATTTATTTTGTTGAATGAGTTAAGAGTGGAACTCATGGGATTTGATTTTATGAAAGAATGATATGGAGAAGATGATTATTTTCAAAAAACTATGGAATTCATGTACAAAATTAGTAAGGATAAAACACTGACACTAGATTATTTTATTTATGAAGATTTGTTATTCAGAGGAAGACAATTATTCATAATAATAAATTCAATGTGAGGGAATTTGATCAAAGAAAAACTTAGTGGAGGTTTAGCAAGTCATTTTGGTTATGGAAAAATATTAGCACAAATGACAAAAAATTATTATTTGCGACAAATTAGTATAGATGTGTTCAAATTTTTTCAATAATGTAGGGTTTTCCAACTACCAAAATGTAGAAGTAAAAATACAACGTTCTATTGACTATTAATTATTCCCAAAAAAATTCTAGAAAGATGTAGGCGTGGATTTTATTTTTTGTTTACTAAAAATAGATAAAGGAAATGATTTAGTATTTGTAATAGTTAATATATTTTCAAATAAGCCATGTTTTGTAGTATGTAGAAAGACTAGTGATATAACAAACATTGCTAACTTATTTTTCAAGGGAGCTTTAATATTGCATAGTTTACTATGAACTATAATATCATATAGAGATGTGAAATTTTTTGGACATTTAAGGATGACATTGTGGAATAATTTGAATATTAAACTATACTTTCATTTCATCATACTGTACTCAAATGGATGGATAAACAGAAGTAGTTCATAGAAGTTTGGGTAATATTTTGAGATGCTTAATTGAATGTAAGTTAGGAACATGGGATAATGCTTTAGTGAAAGCTAATTTTTTCTACAAAAAAATGTCAATACAATTACAATAAAGACACCATTTAAATTTATTTATCCTTCATGTCTAAGAGGAGTTTTTGAATTACATGACATGATAAATGAGTAAAAAAAAGTGTTGAAATATATATTGTAGAGCATATGTGATAAGTATATAACCAAGTGTGAGAACAATTGGAAGGGAATACAATGAAATACAAATAGTGTATAGATATATAAATATAAGAGAATTTGAATATCATGTGAGATACTTATTCTTAGCAAACTTGAGAAAAGATACATTTTAAAAAGGGACTTATGATAAGTTGAAATGGAAAAGGATTGGTCCATGTAGAGTTTTGCAAAAATTATGAACTATGCCAATGAGATAGAATTACCAAAAGGGATATATATATATATATATATATATATATATATATATATATATATATATATATATATATATATATATATATATATATATATATATATATATATATCACCTATTTTTAATGTAGTTGATTTTTATCCATATTATGAAGGACAAAGTAGTGAAAATTATAAATAAATAGATTAGGTATCTCAGATGCCTAAGAAATAACATGATGAAATATAAGAAGTGGTTGACACATGAGTTAGAAAAATTACATGAAGAGAAGAGTAAACAGAATTTTTAGTTACATAAAAAGATGAGATATAAGAAGTGACATGTATTAGCACATAGAAATATGAAAAAAAAAATATGGTTAGCATAGTTATTAGATGTCACATGATTAGGAGCACATATTTCTTTTCTTACCCAAGGTGTATGACGCAAGAGCATTCAAGTTCACATGAAATCTTGCATCAACCAAAAATATGATAATTTAGGAATTTGTCTAACTGTTTGCTTGTGTAAGGCTTCTTACTACACATATGTTTGGTTATAAGTGTGCACAAGTCTTTTGTACTACGTAATATCTCTTTGTGTTTTCTTGCATCACCTTTGTGTGTGTATTTATTTAGTGTAGGTTTGTGTTTCCTATGAACACATGTGTTCGTAATGTTTTGTGCATATGTTTTTGACCACATTTATACTTGTCTCTTATATATAAATAAGCTTACAATGTTCTACACAAGAAGATGTGTTATTGTTTTTATCGAACATAGTAGTGTGGATATTTATAGTATGTTTTCATTAGTGTAAGCTATCCAAGGTATTTGGAAGAGTTGATTCTTTGTCACAAAAATAAAAGAGTTGGTGAGATTTCTTGATGGAATTGGATCTTCACTACACAATATATGTGTAGATTTTGAGATCATTTGAGGAAGTTGTAGTAAAATGTATTATCATTCATGGCAATTACTAGTTATAAGGTCTTATGATTTTATGCAACTTTATTTATACCTATGATATGTTATGAAAGTATATGTTGTTGACTGTGGGATCTTTAATCCCAAAAGTCATGGAATATAATAAATATTCACTCAATAATGTCCATGATCTATTTTATGATGCGCTAGGCTATAACATTTTAATGTGGCTTGGAATTGTGGTGACATTTTATATTTATGGTGCAATGAGATGTGTTAATATTTTTAGTGGGTTAAAAGAACTTAATGTAATTAGGTGGGTCTTGCATCTATATAAGCATGCCACTATGCTTGTGTTGTGGAAGAAACTTTGGTGAGAGAATAGATTACGTAGGAAATTTTATTCTGAGATAGATTACTTAAAAAGACCATGAGTTAGTAAGCTAAAATGATATTGGAAAGAATGCCATTGTGAGATCATGGTATCATTGGTGTCATTGCATTTCCTTTGGTTGAAATCTAATATAGATTTGAATTTTTATTGTTGCAATTTATCTCTATGTATTCTTAGGTTTGCATGATCAAAGGACTCTCTTAATTAAGACCCCTAATCTTAATCACATCAATTTTACCCTACTTTATCCATTTGGAAAGAGTCATTTACCTTCAATAGATTTCCTCTTTATTCTAAACATCAACCAAAATAAGGCGCATTGTATGTTCTTCCTTTACAAGATTGTTTGAGATGCCTTTCTCAAAAATATGAGTTTGAATGAACCCTATTTTGGTTTCTAGACACTTAAATTGAAGATGTTTTTTAGAACACCATTATTCCATTATTTTAGCTTTCCTATGAAATCCTTAAATTTTTGGGCAAAAAGATACATTTTAGATCCATGCTTAGAAATTTGGATGCTCCACTCATGTGTGGTCACCTTTTCATACTTTGCTTCTTATGGTCACATTATTTTTCTAATTTATGGGAAATTATCCTTTACGTTGTATTCTTGTCAATCCGAAGAATTATAGGCCAAAGGTCAAATTTAATTTCCATCAAGTCTTCAAATACAATAGCTATATTGAAATCTGACCAATTTGTAAAAGCTAAAAATCTGTCAAATCTTTTGGTGACGTAAGCTTTCCCTTTCCTCATATTATTCCAGATGAACCAAGCTTTTCTATGTTTTACATCCCAAAGGGCAGTGTTTGACAAAACCACATAATCTATTGAAACCATTTGTTTAGAAAGTTTGGTCTTTTATCCTTCTTATTTTTAACTCCAATCATGGCATTAAGCTACAACTAGTTTTAAATTGATAAGTTGTCTTAATAAATTGTTAGAAAATATATGTACTCAAATATTAATAAAAAAAATTAGTTAAAAAAAAAATATTAACAATTTATTATTTTAAAAAATGCTTAAACATATTTCATATAATCATATAACAATAAAATAAAATTTAATAAGAAAAATCGTAATATTATATTTTTTTAAATATTATTTTTCAAATTAGTTTATTAACAAATACTTATTAAAATTAAAATTCATTCAAATATAATTCACTTATATAATTAATAAATAAATATTATTTTTTTAATTTCAAAATTATTTTTAAAATAAAAAGAGTCAAACATCATAATATAATATATATCTATAAATATATGTAAACTCTCAAAATTACATAAATATTAACATCTCGACTTGTCTACACTTACTCTTTTCTTTGTTTTATTATTGACATTTGTAGCAAGTCACCAACAAAATTTTCTTTAGACGAAATATTCGAAGCAAGTTATGGCTTTTAGTGTATGAGACGAATGAAATATCTGAAATCATCCGTTTTAGTCCACAATTTATTAAAAAACGAGTCATTTTTCTATATTTGGAATGAAACAATACACGATAAAATAACCGATGAATGAAGAATAATTGAACACTTGTATTTAGTCATTCTGAGAGGCTGAAGGATCTATCGGACGGATCAATAAAATTCACACATACTTCCTGCAGCTTATATTACATTTACAATAGGATACAGCAGATCTATATTAAGATGAAGGATTGCAGATAATCTCCAACCAGTGCCGTGTAGCGGCTGTCCCTTCAAACGAATAAATGAATGAACTCAAATCTGCGACAACACTACGAAAGTGACAATGAGAAATAGAAACTGCACCGATGGGATCGCAACAGACAATTACAGAATTAGGAAAGCGGCGCCTCCGAGCAAAGCTGCTCCAATGAAGCCCATCTTTTGTATGCCTCTTGCTAAGGGCCCTGGTGAGCCATTTTCTTGCGTAGATGGGCCTAGGCTTTCAGCGGTGGGTGATATGGTGGGTACTCCAGCTGAGGACGTGGGGGCTGCTACTTCTTGTGAGGGAGAGGAGGCGAAGGAAGAAGGGGTCGTAGCAGCAATGACAGGGGCGGGTGATGGCGAGGCCGATGCGGGAGTTGGTGATGCAGCAGGGGGTTTTGTTGGGGATTGAATCGGTGACGCCGTGGCGTTGCCACAGGAGAACCTACGGGAGGCTGTGCAATACAACAATCCATCAACCCCACCACCAAAAAAATCGACACAACTGTACTGAATCTGCCAATATTCTCTTCCTGCGTGGCTAAATAACGTCAATTGAAACTGAAATCTTCGGCGGTTGTTTGTCACTAGAAACGAAGGTTAACCCACTAAAAGAGTAAGGCGGATGAAATACAATTGAGATGATGGAGGGTGTGAAGAAAGGAGAGCGAGGAGGGGTTTATATATGCAGCTGAACGTCGGCTGAGGGATTACAGTTTGAAGATGTTTCCGCGTCGAAGAGGGCTGTTGCATCACGGTATGTAGAGGATTTCAACAATTTACTTCTTTCCTGAAAACTCGGGGGAGCTTGAGGTGTAAGATTTGTTGCCAGTTACGTGAAATAACAGCCAACCCAATGGAAAGCGTGTAGCCGACTTTGGAATTGAAAGCGTGTTGCAATGTTTTGCAATTCAATGACTAAGCTAAGCACTTGGTAACCGTCATTGCGGTTTGTTGTATCGCAAGACAGTTCGCATGAAGAACCGGTGGAGATAAAAGCGGACGTCATCCAGCGAATTAACTATAGAGACAAGTAAAACCGGTGGAATTGTCCGCTAGGGAATTGTTAAAGATATACTGAGTTCGTTCCTCCCTGTGGCCTATAGGTTTCTTGCAAAGGATAGGTTGACGTTTTCCATGTCGGTAACTTCGTGTATTTAAAATACACGAAGTTACGTGGTTCGTAGACTCGCTAACTTTAACGGCAGTCCCAGAGATAATAAGATTTCCAAGCGAAAAAAGTAACCCTAATGTTTACCTTCACTTAATATCCAATATTGGAGGGAAACTTAGTCGCATAGCATGGATCTCGTTTTAGAAATCGCATTGGCCGTCGTACCATGTTATTAGTCCCGTAGAGAAAAACTCTTTCCTTCATTTTGTATTAATTAGTTATTATATTTTATATTGTTAGTTAATCAGTTTGTTTCGGTTTGTGTATAAAAAAAATGTGAGATTTATGAGTTTTTTCTTATATAAGTTGTATGTTTTTTAATTGATCGAATAAAATAACATTATTTGGGTTGCGTTCATTGGTTGAGAGGATTACGTTATGTGTCATTCCACTTGATTCAAGGCATTATTGGTCGTATCCCTATGCCTGGTGCAGGAGAGCAATGCATTGCACCCAAAATTCTTTAGATTAATTAATTGCCCTTGGTCACCAATCATAGAACATTACAACTTGCATCCTACACGCAGTATACCGTACAAATTTATTTTGTACAGTTTTCAATTTTGGCACAATTTTCTATATCTCGCTAGGCAAGTTGTCTCAGCTAGTTAGGGCAGTTGATCTAGTGTAGTTAAGCTCCCCAACATTGTTTTAAGGCTTGGAAAATTATCCAACCCTGAGATGGCAATGTCAGTACAAAAGCATTGAATTTGGATGGCTTCCCTCGTTTAACAAAGGGTCATGGTATAGTTTGAGGTTAGTGATCTAAGATTGCCCTCTATCTGCAAAAAGATAATGTTAACCCTAATTATTTTTATTAAGAATTAAATGAAAGCAGGTGGGGCATTAAATGTTACGTGCATATAGATTTTATGCACAAAGGACATCCATCTACACTGTAAGAGAAAACTTTAGGTCCAATTATTTTTTTTCAAAAAATATTATTTTGATTTAAAGCAATATTGAAACTTTATCTTCATTTCTTCCCATTTACTCCGATTTTCAACGCTATGAAGATTGGGTTTAGGAATCTAAATCTTGTTAATTTGCACCTTGGGATGGGGACAAGTAATAATGGTTGTTGAATGTTTTCAGAATAGCATTGGCCTATATGTTTTTTGTAATTATTCTTGCTTCCATTACAACTTTATCATTGGCTTCTTGTCTCTCAATAACATGGGATTTGCATTGCTTGGCTAAATCTATGGGCTTTACAAGTGCCTTTGGATTTATGATTTTGAGCTGGTTTTGAATGGCTTCTTTCAGGATATCAATAAACATATGCATCATCATTTTCTATTGATTTATTGTATAGTCATATATTTAAGGAGCTCAAAGAACCTCATCTCTAGGTTTCATCTTTCATTGTGTCAAATCAAAAGATTTATGTAAACTTATTTGATAGTCTTTAATGTGATCGAATGGATGCATTTTAAAGATGAGCCATTTAAATGAAGACCATCAAATCGTGGCGCCAAACTCAAGATCAACGATCGATATTTAAAGTTATGTCAAGTCTAACAATTAGATGCAGGAACATGGAATTAAGCACTATATCATGACATAGACAACAAGATTGATCGATCTAACCGATCAAATCTATATTAATGAGCATGTGCATCAAAACTAGAGTCCAACAAATGCTATAGATAGTAATGAGACCAGAAATCACGATGGTGATGCCTAAAATCAAGACTAAACATGACCTACATAGCAAGATAAACTACCAATTAGGTGAGATCAAGACTTGATAAGGGAGAAATATCTACCACATACACACAGTGACTGACGTCGGTTATTACCACCGACGTTGGTTACTCTGGCTAACTGAGATCTAACTGATGTTGGTTTTGCTAACTGATGTTAGTTAAGATTTGTAACCGATGTCAGTCTTACTTGCCGACGTCGGTTACTGTTTAAAATCGTGGCAAGCAAAAATGGCAAAATAAAGTTAGAAAATCAATTTGCAAGAATTTTAAGGGCCCAAATAAATATTTTAGAGTTGCAAAAGCATCTCCTTCAGGTGTGAGATGCGTCTAGTCCCACCGGACGTGCCATAATGTGATCTACGAATTTGACTCAAAAGAGGATGGTTAGTATAGTGTTAGTTCCAAAATGACAAACAAAGAAATGCTATTTGCACTTATAGGTATGTATGCAAAATGTGGCAAAATTCACAAACCACATCAACTGTTTGACAAAATGTATTTAATAAGATATGATTTATTATAATTACATGATCAAAGCATATGTATAAAAGAGATAAAATGCAATTTTAGGTATGGAATCTATAGACACCTAAATCTGGCCATCAATAACCTCCAACTAGGCTTTTGACCAATTTCCAGCAAAGTGCACAATTTGACCTAAAAACACTGACATGAATTAAATGAGTTGAAATTGATATATTCAAGTGCCAATTTTGGCCAAGGTATCCCTAAATGGAGCAATACAATTTATGGGCCAACTAACTTTGATTAGATCATTTTGAGTCAAAATGACAATTTTCCACCTAGGTGCTCTGGATTGCTCTTTTCTATCAAATCTATTACACTAGACACATGACTTTGTTATTTGGTGTTGGTAACATCCTAAATGGGATAACAAATCCAACACATCTAACATTGATTTCCAATTCCAATCTAGTCAAATTTTGGACTAATAACAAGACATATTGACAAATTTGATTAAGTTGTACACAAAGAGCCAAAATTTACACCAAAGTTGACTAATCATGTTTTAAGGTAATTAAATCAAATTAAGGCCTTAAGTTAATTTTACATGGAACTTGTTGAATAAATATTTATCGGAAATTGATTTTTATTAAGTGCATCATCAGGTGACATCATCATATGGAAAGATATCCCTAGGTCATAAATGCCACAAATATCATGATTTTGGGTCTCCCATGCCTCTTCAATGTCTCTTTTCAAAATGTCATGATGAGGATAATTATAGATTTAATTCCAAAAAATTGAATTAATCCTCAACCACACATCTTCATCTCAAAATGGATGGTTCAAGTTGATTCTGAGTAATCTCAAAAATATATAAATAGGAGGCCTTGCCTATTGAATTTTAAGCTTAATTTATACAAAGTTAACATGTAAAATTGATTCCAAGAGCTCTCACATGCCAAAATTATGATGCCAAAATATTGAGCCAAGCCTCCTTTGATGAAGACTTCATGAGCGCAAGCTGAGCAAGCCACTACAAAAAGTATTTGGAACATCCAAGGAAGGTGAAGGATTCTTGTTTTTCTTTACTTTTTAGTTGTATTTTTTATTTATTTTTGTTATTAAGCTCACCTTAGTAACTAGGCCTAGAGATGTATGCTAGTTAGTGTGTTTTTTTATCAATTTGATTTCATTTTGGGGCTAACACAATACTAATCACCTCCCTTGAGATCAATTCTTAGTTCACATAATGACATGCCTAGTGGGATTGCACCTCAAAAAATTGATCAAATAGAACTTAAAAGTAACATACTAATCACTGTCATGCAGGGTCTTGGAGTGTGGAAGAAAAAAAAATTCAAGATTTAAGCAAAAAGCTTATTTTTTAGAGCTCATAATTTTATTCTTAGGACTATGTAATTCAGATCCCAGCTTGACCTAACTTGAACCAACTCACCCCAACTTAGATCATAACTCAGCCTGACTATGCCCAACTCACCCTGACTTAGATCCCAACTTAGCCTGACTTGACCCAAATCACCCTAACTCAGATCCCAACTCAGCCTAACTTGACCCAACTCACCTTGACTTAGATCCCAACTTGGCCTAACTCAACCCAACTCAAAACCAAATTTGGCCTAACTTGACCTAACTCACCCTAACTTAGATGCCAACTCAGCTTGACTTAACCCAACTCACCTCGACTCAGATCCCAACTCAACCTGACTTGACCCAACTCACATCCCAACTTAGCCTGACTTGACCCAACTCACCCTGACTCACATCCCAACTCAGCTCAACTTGACCCAACTCACCCCAACTCAGATCCCAACTCGGCCTGACTTGACCTAACTTGCCCCAACTCAGCCCATCTTGACCCAACTCGCCCTGACTCAAATCCTAACTCAGCGTAAATCGACCCACATCCCTAGACTCAAATCCTAACTTGACTGTGTGAAATTTGAGAGCTAAAAGTCTATTTTAAAATGCTTGGTTTAGGGTCATACAAACTCCATTTTTTTTTAAAACATGTTTTCTTTCATAAATTTTTAGAATCTAACATTAGTTTAACTTCAATTTTCATAGAGTTTTTACAAAGTTTTGAAAATCTATTTAGATGTTTCTAATCTAACACATTTGCTTTTGTGGTGATGTCTTAAGGGTAGACAGGTAACCAACGGCTTTCAAATTTGATAAATCAGTTTTAGATCACCTTTTGAATGCTTTTAAAATGAATTAAGAACCTTATTTTAGTGCTTAATAAAACATTTAGAGGCTTAAGTGAAGGATTTCACTGTTACAACATAAGACCAAGGGGTCAAAATAACACTACCACATCTTTTGTTTGGGATGTCATGTGTATGCTCTTCCACTTTTCCCCTTTAGGAAACCCTTAGAATCAAAAGTGTCATTCTTATTACAAAAAGCCTAGTCTAAGGCATAGAAAGAAAGTCATTTAAAGCACTCCCCAAAAACTTGCATTAGTATTAGGTGACCTTGACATGACCCTAAAGTCCTTCTATTTTATGCTTTCTTTTATTTCATTGTATCTTGACTTGCGAGGTGGATGTCATTACCTCCCATGAGTTATTTAGGGAAGCTTTGACCTAGGATTTCACCTCCTGACACTTACTTCATTTGGATACATATTAGATTTGCACATGGGACATAGTGGGACTTTAGACATCACACTACACTGAATGAACATCAAGATTTAGTGATTGCAAAAATGACTTGACCTTTTTGTAACAAGCCAAGTGATACGGACCCAAAATCCATTCTTTTCTTTTACATTGTTTGACGTGAAAGTCATTGTGAAATTGATTCCCGTAGAGAAATTCAAAACTTGATAGTTTAGTGAACCCCACATTGTCATACCCTTGTTAAGATTTGGATGATTATACTTAGTGTATTTTGGTCATTCATTTTACTTGGTGTTTTTGAGAATAAAACTTAATTTTTGTTTATAAATGAAGTCCAAACCACTTTGTTTATATGCCACTGTTTCATCTAAAGAGGTGTTATGCTGGCCATTTCACATCACACTTGTGCCTTAAATTTTTTATTAAACTTATTTATGTGTATCATTTGAGTTACAAAGGGTAGTGTTGTGCTGCAAAAATTATATCAAACCATTTTGCCTTTGAGTTTTGAAATATAACATTGATCACATCATTCGAGCATGCTTATACTGTTAGGTTGCTCAATTTGTTTTAAAAAGTTGTTTACCATTTATCAAAAACCATTTATTTCAAACCATGTCATGTATGTCATTTGGACCCTGTTTATCTGCTGTAATGTTGTCCAATCCTGTCTAGCTTGTTTGATCAAATCCTAGTTTTTAACATTGAGTTTTCAATTAACCTTATTAAGTTTGGATTCAAACATTGATTGATTTTTGTTTAGGCCTCAATTCGTGAGGTTGATACATAGATCTTTCTCTTTTGGATAGCATAACTTTAGTTAATTGATTATCCAAATTTGAAAATTATTGATGGTTTATTTGTTCAATGCCTATCTTCATCAATGTTTGTGCCTTTATTTTGGAGAACACAATCTTTCTTCAAGATCCTTTTGCCTCATGCCTTATGCAAATTGATCATGTTTACGTTTGACTTCATGTGTCGGGTCTATGTCAAAGTTGTTTTCAAACTTGTTGGATTAAATCAAATCATGTCATACCTTTGTTTCAAGTTTAGATTTTGATGTCATTTGACCAAAAGTCCTAGCACATGCCTTTTTTGAGCCTAGCTTTTGACTCTACGTTTGGATAAAATACCTAGAGCCTCTTTTCCCCTTTCCTAGTTTAGACCTTGTTTGGAACACTTTGACTTAGAATTTTGATATGTTGATTTTTATTTAGATGCTTGACCTTTTATGTATATGACATTTGACATTAGACTATTTTATGTCAAGTCTTAGCATAACCATTTTAGAGATATAGCTCCACTTTCAGACCATATTGGAGATATAGCTCCACCCCTTTGACCAAGTTAGACCAATTTTGAACCATTTATCCTTTGGACAAATTTTTAGAGTTTTTAGAACTCTAAGCCTTTTTATTTCAGAGCTTTCATCATTTACATGGATATGTCTAGCTACACTTATGGTGGAGTTCATGTACAATCCAACTTATGATAGAATGGCTACACAAAATACCACAAGGAACCCCTATAGAGAAAGATTTTGTAAGGAGTTTTATTATTCTCTCTACAAAACTCCATATGGAGAATATAGTCAAAATCCACAAAATCCCAATCTAGACCTTGATTGGCATGACGAGGCTTGTCAAGAGGACTTTGAAAATCCAACTATAGATAATGTTGTTTGGGATATGAATCCATACCCTATTTGCAATAATAAGTACATGGAACATAGTAAAGAACCAACTTATGAACCAACTCATGACTGGGATGATATGGTTTATGAAGAAAACTTAGATGCTTTGGCTTGTGAAAGAAATCAATTTCCATGACATCCTTTTGTTATTAGATCATCGACTACCCCTAACCCTTATTTGGATTGAGCTATCAAGCTCTATAATATCCAAGTAATACCATTACCATTCCTAGATCTAGTCTTTTAGCTTGTACGAGTAACCAAGCTCCACAACACCCCTTCATCATTCTAGGACCTAGTCCTTTGGCTTGTGTGAGAAATCAAGCCCCACAATGCCTTATTGTTACCATTTTAGGACTTTGTCCTTTGGCTCATGTGATCAATCATGTTTCCCGATGCCTTACCATTATCCAACCACAAGTCATTCCTCATCTAGTACCAATCCCAACCAAACCTCAATTGATCCAATCATTCAAAGACTAAGCTATGTTCAAAACTAGTATCTTATAACTCATTGGAAACCAAAGCCAAGAAAACCAACCAATCCAATATGTTTCTTTTTAACCAACCACTTGTGATAAGTCATCTTGTGATGAATCACCTATTGATCCTATCCCAGTTGTCAAGGAGTCTCACACTGACGAGCCAGTATTTGCTAAGTCACTTCTTAATGATTATAACCACCTTTGGGAAATTATTACCTTGACCATATGCCTATTTTTCAAAAGCCTCCTATTGACAAGCTAGTCTCTGAGGAGTTGTCTCTTGACACTTTTCCTATTATAAATAAGTCTCACTTTGACAAACCAATCTTGGTGGAGCCCATCATAATGTTATAGGTTGTTACTTGTCCAATACCAAACATTTAATAGGATATCATTGTAATAGAGTACCCATTAGATAAAAAATTAGAGCCAGAGTCATGTTCTACTCTTAGACTGACATTAGATTTAGCATCAAAATTAGAATCAACATTAGTCTCAACATCACATTTAAAGTTCCTTGATTCAGAATCAAATTTAGAAGAAGAATATGTTCATGACTATTATAAAATTGGTTACACATGCCTCACAGATCAATTTGAATACATTTCTGATCCTTTTACAATTTTTGAGGATGAGTCCTTCAACTTCGAGACAAGTTCTCCTAGTATATTCTATGAATATTATGCAGCCTCTTCTAATTATATTACCATGCCACATACCATTGACATCAAACAACATAGCCATATTATTGACATTTCATCTCCCACAAGTGTTGATTGAGATCAATAGAATCACAATTTATTGAACTGCATCCATGGCAACATAGTAGTTGAAGAAGATCAAGGAGGCCAAAACCACATTCATGTAGTAGAAGAACACTCTTCTAGTGAAACCTTTTTGAAGGTGATAAGGGGCATGTAAAGTTCAACCTCAACATCTTCTAGTGAATTGTTTTTAGAAGCACTAGAAGAAAATAAAAGTTAAAAGTCAACATTCCTTAGTGAAACCTTCTTAGAGGTGCTATGGAATATTCAAGACAAATTTATTGGTGAAAACCTCATTTAGGAACCAATAACTTAGCACAAAATTTCTTCACTATTGGATGAATAAAAAATCAAAGATCAAATCAAAATAACTTCATATCTACAACCTAATCATATGGTAGCTACTCTCAGGCCCAAACAACAGAAAAACCTGATTGTCCTATTGAGAGAACAAGTCTTTGGCCCCACCACAACTAAATTTATGTTGAATTCAACATTAAAAACATTACGTGTGACTAAAAGTCTTGATATTCATTTGTTTCCAAACCATTACACATTCCATTATCATCTACCATTCTATTTCACTATCAAACCTACCATCGAATATTTGTCCTTATTTATCATCCACAACTACACTTTCCTTTATAGAGGGTACAAATATACATTGTCTCGACACTTGAAGGAATCAAAATTAATGACCAATGAAGATCACAAAAGCATTCTCAGCATCCAAATCTATAGTCAATTATTGATAGAGAAACTATTCAGATGAGGTGTGGGCTAGTAATTAACATAATTGATTATTCTTTTTATATAATTTGTTGATTAGGACATGCATCTCCATCTCATTATGAACAATAAAATCATATGCCATTTATCATACCTAGGCCAAAAACATGTACCATACCATTTCATATGCCATTGCCATTGTTACATATCCTTTTTCCATTATTGAAAATTCTTTCCACTTACCCCATCACTTGGGGGAAGCCCTCCTACCATTTTAACCCAATTAGCAAACCATCATTATCCTAAGAAATACCATACCATCCTATCATTCCATTTTTATCTAGACCAAAGTCTATTTTTAATCATCCTACCCAATGCTATTTTGATCTTGGTTCATTTGGTTAATCTCACACCTTTTGTGAGAGGATTTCGATCAAGTTTCAACAATCAATCCAATCCATGTTTCAATGATAGTATATGAAAGTAGTGTGATAATTGATCTAGCAAGATATATTTCATCCTATCAATTTTGTTTATGTGAGCTTGATTATAACCTCTTATGGGCAAATCAATGTCTCACTAGTTTTTCTACTAATTATAATTGTCTATGGGAAATATTAGTATCATTGACCTATGCCATTGTATCTTAGTTATCACCACCTATAGGAAAAAATAGGGGCAACACTTATTTACCATGTATTGCCACATCACCTTGCCATTGTTATTTTCATTTGATTAGCCATTTGTCAGATTTGAGAACTTGTTGGGACCTAGTTGGTTTTTCCCTACCTTTTGAGTGGATGGAATTACTATAACTTGAGGTCATTTTAGGACTATGTAGGTTATGCTCAATTCATGTTGAGGTCACCTTAGTCCCACTTTCCATACACTCTCACCATTTTGTGAGCAACCTAAGCCAAAAAAATCTCACCATTTTATAAGTAAGTATCTTAGCATTCTCGATCGAGTTAAGATACCTCAAAATTCTAAAAACATTTATAACATTTCAAAGATCCAAAAATATTTGTCCTATCTAGGCCTAGTCAATTATCCTCAATCTGCCCTACTAGGGCAAAGTCATTGTTAGGATGATTTGTTTTGATTTTTTTTTCATGCTTTTTATTTATTTATTTGTTCACTTTCCTATTTTTTCTTTCAGCACCATTACCTTGACTCAATCTATATGTGTTCATTAGGTGATTCCCTGCATAAATTATTCTTGAGTCTATCCATATTGATACGTCAACATTGTCATCATGTTTTTTATCATTGGTCCATTATTTTCAAGTATTTTTTAGATTAGGATTCAGTCTTTATGCATATTTTAGCCAAGTCTTCATGGTGTTCTATCGTGATGCCTACCATCACATGATATAGGAAAAATTAGCTTAAAGAAAGTCTATAATAAATGGAGCCATAAAAGTTTCTCCTTGGCACCTTGGTAAATCCTCCCATCCCACCCTTGATCAAATTAATCCATTAACCATTCTAGTTATATCCTTCCTAATTAGGACAAGCATCTCCTCATTGGTAGGTACAACTAAATCATTCACATTGATCAATCTTATTCTTCTATTCATCTATTTCATCACTTTGCATCCACTCATATTTAATCTATATTCCAAGTTATATCTTTGAGTTATGCTTGCTAATTATCCCTAACTAGGGCATAATCATCTTTAACCAATCTAGGTCCTCTTAATGATTATAACTGCCTATGGGCAAATTATTATTTTGACTTTTATTCTTGATTATAACCGCCTTTGGGCAAATCAGTAATCTTTTAGAATTAATGCATGCAAGCATTTTCTAATTTGGATTAATCTGAACCATGGCTCAATTCCAAATTTCTTCTTGTTTCTTTTCAAGGGACCTTCCATCAACAAATGTGATGGCCACTCCCTTGAAGGGATATCATCATAGGCTTCCCAAAACCATTTGGATCTTTGTTCTTTAATTATCATCATATTTTTAGCATATAGTCAATTTCTAATTCTTGATAGGACATTTATTTGCCTATAGTTTGAAACATCTTCCCAAATAGGGGCAAACTGTAGACACCTAAATCTGGGTAACAATAACCTCCAACTAGGATTTTGACCAATTTCTACCAAAGTGCACAATTTGGTTTAAAAACACTAAAATGCATTAAATGAGTTGAAATTGATATATTAAAGTGAAAATTTTGGCTAGGGTATCTCTAAATTAGGAAATTCAATTTATGGGCCATCTAACTTTGATCAGATCATTTCAAGTCAAAATGATAATTTTGCACTTGGGTGCTCTGGATTGCTCTTTTCTATCAAATCTCTTGCATGAGACACGTGACTTTGTTATTTGGTTTTGGTACCATATTGAATGGGACAATGGATGAAACATATCTAACATTGATTTCTAATTCTAATCTAATCAAATTTTGGACCAATAACAAGACATTTTGACCAATTTGATTAATTTGTGCACCAAGAACCAAAATTTGTACCAAAGTTGACTAATCATGTTTTAGGATAATTAAACCAAATTAGGGCCTTAAGTTAATTTTATGTGGAACTTATTCAATAAATATTTATCAAAAATTTATTTCTATTAACTGCATCATCTGGTGACATCATCATATGGAAAGATATCCCTAGGCCATAAATGCCACAAATATCAAGATTATGGGTCTCCCATGCCTCATAATGAACTTCCATGGCTCTTCAATACCCATTTTTCCAATGTTATGATGAGGATAATTATATATTTAATTCCAAAAAATTGAATTAATCCTCAACCACACATCTTCATCTCAAGATGGATGGTTAAGGTTGATTTTGAGCAATCTCAAAAATATATAAATAGGAGGCCTTGCCAATTGAATTTTAAGCTTAATTTGTGCATAGTTACCATGTAAAATTGATTCCAATAGTTCTCACATGTCAAAGTTATGATTCCAAAATATTGATCCATGCCAAGCCAAAGCCATAAGGTGCCAAGGAGAAGAGGAGATAGCCAAGCCTCCTTTAATAAAGACTTCATGAGCACAAGCTGAACAAACCACCACAACAAGAATTTGGAGCATCTAAGGAAGGTGAAATATTCTTGTTTTTATTTACTTTTTAGTTGTGGCTTTTATTTGTTTTTTTATTAAGCTCACCCTTGTAACTAGGCCTAGAGATGTATGCTAGTTAGTGTGTTTATTTATCAATTTGTTTTCATTTTTGGACTAACATAATACTAATCACCTCTCTTGAGTCAAATTCCTAATTCATAGAATCATCATGGTTTCCATTTTATATAAAAAGGAGAAGTTCATTATTCTCTTTACCCCTGTTACTTCCACCTGAGAGAGAATCATGTGTCATTATGGTAAGCCCAGCTCTGATGTGTATAACTTTGAAAGCATACACTTTTATAGGGCACATGAATTATTTGAAAAAAAAACATCAAAAAATAAATATGCAAAGAATGTGAATTGTTTTCTTTATCGACATGTTTATGTGTGTGATTCACAATTGAATGTATGCGTTAAAGCTGCTAACTAGTATTTTATATTGGATGCCAAATACATAGAATGGGTTAACACAGTTAGATGTTATGTCTAAAACATTAAATTTTTTTCATTTGAAATATGTCATATACTACTAGTTCATGTGAAGGAAAACATAGATGGTTTTTGCATAAGGCTTTTGTTATCTAAGGTGATAGTTCACCAAAAAAATTATTCTACAAAGCATTATTGTTTTCCCAGGGTCTTCAACTGCTTAATAGTTTGCCCTCATTTTTTTAATACTCTATATTTTTTGTATGTCATTTTAGAAGAAAATTTATTTTTAGGTCTAATCTCCACTCGATTTTGTGAGCTTTAGTGAATGCATTAACACCTTTCTATTATATTCAGTCTCTGGAAAATCATCACCTACAAGGTTCTTCTATTGTGGTTGCTCAAAATGAGAAATTATTAGGTATTATTTTTATTCAATATATATGCATATATTATGTTTGATGTTTTCATATAAATATTCCTTTGTGATATTTTGAAGGATTATAAGGTCACTACTTGAAATTTGGTAGAATTGCAATGGCCTTAATAATAAGTCATTGATTTTTTTTTCTAGATCAATAAATTCCTCTTTTCTTGATTTATTATTTAAAATTCCAACACTTTTAAATGTTGAATCAATCCTTCAAAATACATTTAAATGTGTTAAATATGTGCTGCTAGCATTTGCCTGATTTTCTCTTTCTTTCACATTCAAAAAGTAATGTATCTCAAATAAAAATAAAAATTACTTTATTAATTTGAGTGTGTTTCTGTGATGTAGACCAAAACCTAGTATATGGGTTTGTGATTCTCATAACTACATGGCACTGAGCTTTCTAAGCACTTTGTTTTCTTAAAATAATCTCTACACACACTAAAAGTTTTGATATACATCTAATCTTGGGAAATGTTTGTACTAGGTTCTTAGTGAAGTTTAATTGCTTCTATACCCAAAAATATTATGTATTCTTTTTGGATAAGAAGCACAAGTTTATGACTAAAAACCACTAGGGTAAACTTTGACAATTTGATCAAACTGATATCTTGTTAAAATAAGGCTACCATTACATCCTAGGGGAAGGACAATAGAAAGATTA